>CABHPQ010000178.1:14576-52594 GCA_902168405.1 Peromyscus aztecus
TTATTTATTTATTTATTTATTTATTTATTTATTTATTTATTTATTTATTTGCATTTAGGCCTGCCTCAAACTCTCTATGTAACTGAGGATGGCTTAAATTTCTAATTCTCCTGCTTCCTGGTTGCTGGGATTATAGCCAAGTACTGAGATTACAGGTGTGTATCAACATGCTTAAGTTAGGTAGGGATCAAAACCAGGGTTTTGTATGTGCTTTGTTTTGTATGTAGCTCCAATGGACCTACATTCCCAACGTGAGTCTTTAGGTTTTGCCTGATTTTTACATTTATTTGTTATTGGTGAGGGAGTGCACATGTGCCATAGCATGTATGTGGAGGTCAAAGAATAACCTGAAGCCATTGATTCTCTCCTACTATGTGGGTCTTCGAGATCACATGCAGGTTGTCAGGGTTGACTGCAAACACCTGTATCTACTAAGCCATCTTAATGGCCTCCAATTATTTTTTATTGTGGTAAAATACATATAACAAAATTTACCACCTTGATAATTTTTAAATATACAGTTATGCAACATCACCATCATCATCCATTTATAATTCTTTTCAGCTTGTAAAACCGAAGCTCTAAAGTCATTAAATCCCTCCCCTGAAGCCCTTAGCAACTACCATTCTGGTCTCTGAGTATCTCATACACATGAAACACAGTGTCTGTCTTTTTGTGTCTGGCTTATTTTGTTTAACACAATGTCTTCAAGGGTCACCTATGTTGGCTTTTTGACTTTATGTATGAGTGTTTTGCCTGCATGTATGTATGTGCACCTTGTGCATGCCTGGTGCTGGTGAAGTCTAGAAGAGGGCATCAGATCTCCTGGAACTGGAGTTAGATGACTGTGAGCCTCTACGATATACTGGGAAGCAAAGGTGGGTCCTCTGCAAGAATAGAAAATACTCTTAACTACTAAGCTATCTCAGTTATCCCATGTTGTTTCTTATGGCAGAATTATTTCACTTTTTCAGACTGAAAAATATTCCATGCATAAGCACATTTGACTCTATAACTATGTATATGCCATATTTGGCTTATCAATCAGCCCACCAATAGATGCCAGAGTTGCTTCTACATCTTAGCTACATTACATAATGCTGTTATGAAGACTAGTAGACAGCTACCTTCCAAGCACTCTGCTCCCCATTCTTTCAGCTATCTGCCTATCAATGGAATCGCTGGACCATATGTATCAGGTTCGCTCCTGTCATCATGGTCTCACATGGCACAAGGAATATGGAGAACAGCTACAGGGAAGATGGCACTGCGGGAAACAGGGAACGTGAAACACTGCCAAGTCTAATCGGACTCACTTACCAGATTTGAAGATGTGGATCAGACACATGAGCAGTGTGCCCAGCTCTTGGCAGTAGAATGTATGCTGCTGTTCACTCATTTCCACTTTGAGCTGTTTTGTAACAATGTCTTCTAAAAGAATACCAACCAGCTGTAGAAGAAACCTGCCAAGAAAGGGAGTATATAACAGCATATTAGGTCACTTCAGTGAGCTTATGCCAAGCACAAGTGTGAAATAAAGACCATCAGCTTGTGTAAAGTAAAAAAACCCACAAAGACAGTACATTAAACAAAGTGAAAATTAAATGTTTCAGACCATCCCTGTGGCCTGAGTCTCTGCTTCCCTCTATATTACCTTCCTCATATATAATCACACCACCTTCAAAGAGCCATCAAAACAAAATGACAAGTGGTTGTTTTTGTTTTTTGTTTTTTTTTTTTTTAAGCTTTATCAACTGTAAAAGTGTTACATAAATACAAGCTGGTAATTCACCACAGGAATTTAGTGTAACATCACTTTTACCCACTCCTTCAACTTAACAGAGGGAAGATAATGGGCTGCCATTGAACCTGCAAACACAAAGGCAGTGTGTTGTGTGGGTTTAGAGATACCACAGGTGTCTCCCTCTGAAAATATGGGAGGCCTTAAGGAGCGTGCTTGCAGCACTGCTCTAACGTAGTGAATGTCCAGGAGTGGGCAGGTACTTCTCCATGAAAGGTGTGAAGCAAGGCCATTGGTGAGGGAGGCGGGAACAAAAATTGGCTATGGGGGCTGGAGAGATGGATTGGGGTTCAAGAGAACCTGCTGCTTCCAACTGTCCAAAACTCCAGTTCCAGGGGATCCAATGCCCTCTTCCAGCCTCCATGCACACTCAGTATACTTACTTACACATAGGCAAAACACTCATATACATTTAATAAAAAGAAATAAACCTAAAAAACAAAAAGAAGACCCAAAGCAAGACCAGCAGATATTGCTGGCTGCTGCTGCTAAGACACCATGAGATCAGTCAAAAGATTCAGGTCAGTTTACAGGTTCAGAAAGAAAGCATACCTTGAGAATGTTTCTTCTGGCAAATTCTTTGTTTGTTTCCCTTCACTGCGTTCTCCTAGTGTTGAATTACTGTCTCCATCTCTTAACCTGCTAATTACTGGACAGGAGATTAAATATGGAGAGAAGGAGAGTTCCTGAATACGAGAAAGAACAATATCTTCAGTTGACTGGGAAATGAGAACCCTCAGAATGGCTAGGATTCCGGATATCCACAGCTGCACAGTGCTTACAGATGCCTAAAAAAAAGAAAAGAAAAAGAAAATATATATGCTAAAGCTAAGGAAAGATGATTAAATTTCCCCTTGTTGCCAATTCCATGCAAGAAAATCACCCCTATTTACTTCTTCACCACGAAGTCCCTACAGCACTGGTTCCAGGTGTGGTCCTATTGGAAGCAGGATCAGGCTCAGTTGGAGAACTGGAAAAACGCCAATTCTTAAGTTCCAGCTGTGGCAGATCTGGGCTGGAACCTGCCCTCCAATGCATTAGCAGTGTCTGGTGAGACTCACCATTGTGCTTGGAGTGATGAACAGACTCCGCAAAAGCATGTCCACAGGACGCAGGGAGGAAGGAGCCAAAATCTCAAACAAGGTATTTAACACTCCAAGGGCTTCATGAGAATCAATGTGCATCTGTGGAATTAAGCACCACAGACATGTCTGTGCAGCCCGATGGAAATGCCAGCTTCACACACATCATTCCTGCACCTCAAGGGCACACAATCACCATCCCTATCATGTCCTCTCAGTTACAAGTTAAAAGCATGACTTTCAGCAGTAACCCTATTTTTAGGGCAGTCTGTTAGCTGCACTCTACTTTCAGCAATAATCCCAGTAAACCTTCAGAACGTTGTCCCATTCCAGCCCACCCATTTTCCTTTTCCTGTGAGTAGCTTCTTGTATCCACCTGGAATGCTATAATCTCAGCAACTCTGTATTGCTCTCTACTCTACCTGAAGCACTCTCTTGAAGGTACCTGTCAGAATCGCCCTGTTCCTTCCTTCACGTTTACTCAGATGCCACCTCCTATGCAAGCCTTTCTTTTTTTGTCAGTGACTAAACAATGAATGCATCCTCCTACCCTGACACTAACCCCACTTTGTCACAGATAACTACTATCCTCTGATATTTTATACGCTTCAATAATGTATTCCTTTGTTATCTGCATTATTATTATTCTGTCTCAATGAAAGCTTCACTCTAAGGTGGGAGAGCACTGCTTTTCAATACATTTTGTTCAGTGAAGTATTTTCTATCAGTCTCTACTTTTCTATCAGTCTAGCATATGAAGACAGTAACTACTATATACCCACAAGTGTTTATGAAATAAGGAGAACCATTTTGCACTTTCTACAGAACCTATTTCAAAAGCAGTGCCTTGCCATATGACAGGGGGTTTCATTCAAAGCATGGCCAGAGCTTCATCTGGCAGCTGCTTGGCCTTTCTGATAGGACTGTCTATACTCTATCTTCTATTGTAATGGTGCTATGCAAAAGCCACACAGATGTCTGTGCTTTGAGGCCCACGTGGTCCAGGAGCCAGGGCTGATTGTTTCCACAAGATGCAGAACAGCCAGACCACTGCATTTTCTGAATTAACTAGTAATGTCGCCTGATTACAGAATTTCTGAGTAAGTGATGAATAACTACTAGGTTACTTTGTAAGCAATAAGAAAAACAAACAAATGAAAAATCAAAAAGAAAGTTAAAGATCAAATGAAATATCTGACTGACTAGAATAAAGGAGTCAAAATAATATAGTAAGAAAGGACTCAATTTTTAAGTCAGAACTGGGCCAATCAACTGCAGGCTCCACACCCTCAAGCTCTGTGAGGATGGAAAACCTCAATAACCTCTCTGATCCTTAGTTCCCCGACTTAAAAAGTGAGAAGGTAATTTCAACCTCAAAGGGTAATGGGAACAAAAGAAGCCACCTGCCCCAGGACCAGCAATGAGGACAGTTTTCATAGCAAGAACCTGTCAGGATATAATGATCACAAGCAATCTTCCATAAGCATCTCAGTCCGTTCTGAACAAGTCACACTACAGGATGGCAACCAGGGCATGGAGACAAACCTGCTGCTTGGCTAACATGGGCAGGATGATGTCTGCAACCTGCCGAGACAGCCGTTTCCACTTGTCCTCATTCTCCTTGTGGCACTGTTGCAAGACAAGGATGAACATCTCCAGCACCTGCAAGAATGTTTGAGTAGGGTCAGAGTACTTCCTGGCCCAGGGCCCTCTACCTTCCCATGTCCCACACTGGTCTAAGCTCAGCTGGGCAACTCTAGGGTTCAAAGAGATATAATCCCTAGTGAAGACCGAGAAAGTCACATGATCTTTACCCTGTGACATGTAAATGTGAAGCAGACAAAACAAAACAAAACAAAAAAAACCTGTAAGAAGAGATGCAGTAAGTTCCAGGGGCATAGGTGAGCCATGCTGGGCTCAGAAAGACTCATGATCAGTACTATTTCTATGGCATTATAACATTTCATGAACAAAGAAGGGATCAAGTGAAAATCAAACTTATCTTAATACCTATGTACTTTAAATTCACCTCAGTGCTCTTTGCAAAGGCAATCTATTTCGACTGGCCCTCACAAGAGTCCTACAAAGCTGAGCATGAGTTTATTGGTGGTCATTCTGGTCATTCTAATAGGTGTATCTATGACCTGGAAAAGGTTTGTAACAGAGACGCCTGGCCCGCTGCCTGTTTTGTAGATAAAGTCTTACTGGAACACAGCCATGCCATCTGTATACACACTGCCTGGATCCACTTTCATGCTACAATAGACCAGGAAGCCCACAAAGCTTGCAATGCTGTCTAGTTTGTGGGTTACAGAAAAGAGTCTGCTAAACCGAGTTATAAAATGTGTCTGCTATAAAGGATGCGTACTACCTCAGGGCAACATAAAGCCTAACCCAACTACTGCATCCCCAAAGCTGCTTGTCTTCAAGGTCCAAAAGCAGTGCTTATGCTATACAAGAACCCCATCTCCCCTTTATTTCATGGCATTCAAGGATCTCCATGAGGTATGCTGAGACCCTGCTGAACATGCACAAGCACTCTTCCCCAGGGCACTACCAGCCCTGCCATGCTTGCCAAGGTCATCTGCTTACTCTCAAATACTTTATGTCTCTTGTATTTTTTATTGTAGTCATGTGACTTAACTAAGCATTAAATATTTAATTAAATATTACAAAGATTGATCAAAACATAAATGTAACAAAGAAAGTTCTGTTTCTATGAGAAAGGCTTGTGGTTAATGAAGATTCAGAGACAGGCAGCTGAAAGGCACTAACAAAATAAGAGAGGGACAGGCAAAAGTACAAGTTTAAAAGAGACAAAAATTAAGAAAACTAGATTTTCATACATGGGCTGACTCAAAGCATTTAAAATCCATGCTCCAGCTTAAGGGAAACAAAACTAGAAATTAGCACAAATGAAAAGAACGTGACTGAGTCAAGATAGAAGTAAATACTCATTTACTTTATTTCAGATTTAAAATTTCTAGTACTTTTAAAAAGTCAATAGTTTAGATCAACACTGTCAATTAATCGATACTTGAACCATGTTAAAGCCTGTGCCAGCTCTAAACCTAGTGCATTTTCTCCTTTCACTGCCGTTTCTTTAGGTCCCAGAGAACCCACTGCTCCTGTACACCACATACAGGACTCACGGCTACGGCATGCCTATCCATCTGATGATGTGCCTATCACTGTACCTTCCCCTACCTGATGGTACTGGATGAGTCTTAAGAGCATTGACACCACCACCTCCTTCTGGGTTTCAAGCTCCTTCCCCGCATCAGCTTTATTTGTTCCTCTTAACACAAAGAGGTCATGGACAATGGGCTGCAGAGCAGGTATGGCTGTGGGCACAAGAGTGAGCAAATAAGACCACATATAGACATAACACTTGGGAGACAACTATCAAGACTGTCAAAGTACTTCTAAGAACTAAAGGAACCCTTAGCTGGTACTTGGCTTACAGAAAGGGCTGATTAGGACTGGTAAAGTATATTTGAAATCACCACCATGCTACCATAAGAGGCCAAAGTTCTTCCTCTCAACAATGACTGACAGCTTGTGAAGGCTTCTAATAACCACAAAAACCATAGGTTTTATATCAAATGCAGTGTTACTTCTGACAAAAAGTGACTGAAATCAAAGTCAATTTGAAAATAAGAGAACATTCCAAATAATAAAAATAGTAACCTCCCTACTCTATGCATAGTCTACCTGATTTACTTAAAAAGATGATAAATAACATGGCTACTGAATACATTTATTAAGTCACAGTATTAGATTATTTATTATACTGTTTAAGTTAAAAACTGACTCATTAGATCAAGATTTTCTTCAGGTCGTATTTATCTTGGCCCAAAATAGGAGTCAAACTAAATTAATTTCTTTAACAGTATCACATAGGAAAAAATGATAAAATGGCTTTAATTGGCACACAGCACACTGATACCTGCTGACACACGTATATTATATATATTGAATTTTGGTAACACAAACACCCTGACCTTCAGTGACATATGCACAGATACTTAGTGATATGAATACAAATGTACACAAAGATGTGCAAACATACACTCTGATCCTCACATGTGTACACACATACCCACACTCTGGTGGTCTGTGGTAAGAATACATACATATCCTGACCCTCGGTGCCACCCAACATCCTCGCTTTTACTCGCTTGCTGAATTCCCTCCAGATAACCAAGCATCCTAGCATGAAGTAAAATGGCTGACTGACACTAATTCTCAGTCCAATGACTGAGTCCAGGAAACCTTAGATCCATGTATTTTTTTAAACATATTTTTATTTTATGTGTATGGGTGTTTTACTTGAATGTATGTCTGTGTACCACATGTATTCAGTGCCCTCAGAAGCCAGAAGAAAGTTTCTGATCTCCTGGAACTGGAGTTACAGAAGGTTGTGAACCACTATGTAGGTACTTGGAATTGATCCCAAGAGCAGCCAGTGCTCTTAAGCGCTGAGCCATCTCTCCAGCCCCTAAGTTTTACTTTAGTATTTTTTTTTTTATGTATATAGGTGTTTTGCCTACATGTACGTCTATTCACCATATATATATATATATATGCAGTATCCTCAGAAGCCAAAAAAAAGGTGTCTGATCCCGTGGAACTGGACATTGTAAGCCACCATGTGGGTGCTTGGAACTGAATCCAAGTCCTTTGGAAGAGCAGCCAGTGCTCTTAACCTCTAAGCCATCTCTCCTGCTTCAGATCTGTGTATCTGACATTTGCATTTTCAACTAAATCATTCACCAATTGCTAAGCATTTCATAGTCTGTGCTCTGGCGGAGCATGAACAGAGGCAAAGTGATAGCTTATGA
Organism: Peromyscus aztecus; assembly: GCA_902168405.1. Lineage (NCBI taxonomy): Eukaryota > Metazoa > Chordata > Mammalia > Rodentia > Cricetidae > Peromyscus > Peromyscus aztecus. The sequence continues at coordinate 22,304 of CABHPQ010000178.1, forward strand.
AGACTCACGAGGGCCTATCAATGCCTCTGCTATGCTCCTCTGCAGAGGTAATGGAAGAGTTTCTCTATGGCAGTGCCATCGACCCTTGTGGGTTCTGCAAAGCTCTTAGGATGCATCCATACCAAAGGTCAAAAGCTTCTAGACCAGCGGTTCTCAACCCCTTTGGGAGGGGGACTTGAATGACCCTTTCACAGGGGTTGCCTATCAGATATCCTACATATCAGATATTTACATTATGATTCATAACAGTAGCAAAATTACAGTTATGAAGTAATAACTAAAATAGATTTATGATTGGGGTCACCACAATATGAGAAACTGTATTTAAGGGCTGCAGCATTAGGAAGGTTGAGAACCACTGCTCTAAACTCTTGGCAAAGGAGTAGGGAGAATTCAACAGGGAAAGGCTGGAAGACTGGAATTAAAAGGTCAAAGAAACATGACACATTCGTTTTGGTCATTGCTGCTAGAGTGCAAGTCAGGGACCGGCTGAACAGCCCAGGCTGGCTGCATGCAACTCATGGTCCTCCTGCAACTCATGAGTGCCATTAACAGAGGCATGCACCATCATGTACCGATACAGAACATTCTTAAAATACACACCACATCTCCTTTTACAGCTGAAGAGAGAAAGCTGAGTGGCTAACCACTAGCTATGGTTCTTATTTTAGCATCAACAAAATAATCAGGCAGCCATGGCGTTAACCTAAGGAAGTGCAGGGGTTAAGTGCAAAGAGAACTTTCGTTTCCCCACAATTCTAATTCCTTAGCCTTTTACTTACATGTAGCATGCTTACAAAATATAGATGAATATAGAGTTCAAAGTGTGGTTTATTAAACATTGAATGGCCTCTCTTCTAAAATATAAGGGGGCAAAACAGAAAACTCCATGGAAATGTCCAACTACAACACCAAAACCATCAGAAAAGGAATCAGAATTTATAGCTGGGTTTGGTGGCATACACTTTAATCCTAGCACTTAGGAGGTAGAGGCAGGCAGATTTCTGTGAGTTCAAGGCCAGCCTGGTCTACAGAGGGAGTTCCAGGACAGCCAGGGCTGTTAAAGAGAAACAGTCTCAAAAAACCAAAAACCAAAACCACCCCCTTCCCCTCCCCAAAAAGACAGAAATCAGAATCTGAGCTGAGAATGCAGGTCAATTGTAGAACGCTTTGAGTAACATGCACAAAGCCCTATGTTCAATCCCTGCATCTTACAAACAGGGAATGGTTAATCATGCCTGTAATCCTAGCACTCAGGAGGGAGGAGTATTAGGAGTTCTAGGTCATTCTTGGTTTTACAGTGAGTTCAAGTCAGCATGAGATATGAGAATTTGTATCCAAAAAAAACCAAAAAAAAGTCAAAATTTGATTTATGACAAGCTAGATTTAAAATTTTTATGAGTCTAGGGGTGTGATCAGAGTAAAGTGTTTTGTACGTGAGGCCTAAGCCTTCTCTCTGAAAAAGAACAAAGCAAATACAAATAACAAAATTAAAATTTTGCTTCATAAACAGAGACATTTATCAGAATCTATCTATATCTTAATCATGTCACTATTTTTTATATATTTCACTATTTTTATCTCCCCCAAGTAGTTTATAAATTCTGTGAGTAAGCAATGTGCTTTTATTCTTCTCGAACATCTCTAACTGTGTGCATGCACGAGCCTCCACACATGTGCACCTCCAGCACGAGCCTCCACACATGTGCACCTCCAGCACGTGCAGTGCAGAGCTGTCATCCAGTTCAGAGAGGGCAGAGGTGAGACTGAGGACAACAAGCAAACATGTATCCCATTACCATGTGTAACAGCCTTCCTTCCACTGGCCATGATGCCATCACACAGCTGGATGATTTTAGGAATTCCAATGATCTGTTTTGAATGGTAGCGCTCGTAAGACAGTAATACCAGGAAGAAAAATATATTTGGAATAATTGCCTCTGATTCCCTAGAAACAAAAACACCCATTTAGACATTTCTTTTTAAAAACTAAGGTAAGTGATCTGCATACACTTCATAATGTAAGTCAAGACTCAACTTCAGGGGAAAGTACTAAGGTAGAGCAGACTCTGCAACCTCGTTTAACCCCAGCCACACCAGTGGGCTTCCTGCCTCTGCCCACAGGACAGTCTGATGGTTAGTCAGGACAGTGAGGCTGCAGCAGGAGAGGCACCTTAAGTACCAGATGCCAGCAGGGAAGATCATCCCAGCGCTTCATTTTCCTTTCCTCTCTTGAAGAAGTTCAGACACCGAGGAGAAAATGTTCCCTGGTCAAAACTACAGAGTCAGGGTGTCATAATCAGAACAAGACCTGGGTCTCTAGGTCCCGGGGACTCTCACAACACTCTCCAATGCTGTGCTTTACAAACTACTTATTAAGAACTGTAATTTTCAAAAATTCCAAATCCGTTGTATGTACTGCTAGATTAGTAAAGCTTTAATGTCTAGCAAGGAAAACTGCAGTGAATATAACTGAAGTTCACCATCACTCCCTTTACTACACTATGACCTAAAATTGCTTCTTCTAACATTAGGGAACAGGGTTCCACTAGGTAAGATGTCACTTAGTGACCTGTCACCATCATCATACACTCTGAATGCGAAATGAAAATACACTAATGATCTAAGTACAACTGTTTCTAAGCCAGTCATGAAAAAGGTTTTTAGCAAGTGTTCAGAGGAGTAAAAGTGCAAAGCATGTAAATCAGACTTCCACTGGACACCAGCAGCACTTGAAGCACCTGTCACTCTAGGGAGCTAGGATTACATGTGTTACATAACAAGGACAACTGAAGTAACTAAACGTTAGTACCTGAACTGGCCCACTTCAATGTACTCAAACTGCTTCAGGACAAAGCCGATGAACACCTACATCAGGGAAAGAAAAGCTGCCATCAGTCACAGGCTTACAATGTAAAAGCCAGGTATCTTTTCTTCTACTGATCTGTGAACTATTCACAAGCACATACACAGCAGATTAGCTTGTTTATAATAATGTTCTCAAAGCTACTCTAAAGTCAGGTAACTGCAGAATACCTCCAGACATGCCTTCAGGAACTGGCCAAGGCAGACAGGTTGGTACAGGCCTGTAATCCCAGCACAAGGGGAACTAAGGCCAGCAGATGGAAGTTTTAGGTCAGCCTGGGCTACATGGTAGGACTCTGTCTGTCTCACAAAACAAAGTGACTAAATACAGAGATGAGTCCTCACTGGGAAAATAAGTAATAAATTCCAGGTACCACCAGCTATTACTCATAATCACATCTGGAAGACTCTGTGTCCAGAGAGTGGTGAGCCCACAGCATGAGTCCTGCAGCGCAGAATGACTAGATGCTGTCTGTAACACACACTAGAGGAGCCAGGAGGAAAGGCCAACCCTAAGAACAGAGACAGCACCCAGGCTGAAGAGTCTATTTCACTCTCACTTTCTGTTGAGATTTCATCTCCCTGGCAGAAGCTCCCACAGACAACTACAGAACTTATACCCATTGCTTTGCAGATCTGGGACATGTACAAACGTTCAGCAGATGCTTGGGGAATCAGTATCTGAACTGAGTTTGTGCCTCAGTTTTCTGCATTTATCCCTCTACAAGATCCACTGATTAAAGTCACTGGAACAAACAGGAGGCCAGAGTGCTCATGGTAAAAAAAAAGAAAAACAGTGGTTGGTGAAAAAGCTTTGCTGGTGTGAGGTTCAGAGGCCCAGAGTGAAAGGTATACATACAGACATGGGCACAGCACACAAGAATCTGGAAGTCCTGAGCGTTTTCAATGTTAAGTAACAGGCAGCAATTTTAGGAAGAAAAAACTTACCTTTCTGTTTTAGAGGAAACACTGGATAGACTCAAATGACTACAGAAATGACTACCTGGTAAGAGAGCCAAGTCTACCTAACATATCTACAGGTGGGTTAACTTTTCTGTTGATGATGGATGGCCCAAACAGAGACCACAATTTTTACCTTTGCTGAGTAGAAAGTAGGAATGTAAGAAGAGGGGTAGACTTATAGGTGTTATAGGTATTCTATCCAAGATGCATCCATCCTCCAGGTACAACCCCAAGCCTGTTTCCGCTACAGTCCATGACCCACAACTGTAACCCAGGTTGTCTGGGTATGGAAATGAAGGAAGCACACTATGATGGTTTGAATAGGAAATTTCCTTCATAGGTTCAGGTTTAAATGGTCCCCTGCTGATAGTGTTTGGGAGGTAAAACCTTGCTGAACAAAGTATTTGTCACTGGGTGCAGGCTTTGAAAGTTTATTGCTACACCCTACTTCTGGTTCATTCTCTTTGCTTCCTGAATGTGGATAGAGATGTGAGCTTTCCACTTCCTGCTCCAGATGTCTGTGGCCATGCCGCCCTGCTGTGATGGACTTTTTTATTTTGGACTTTATGTGTTAATGTCTTGCCTACAGAAGCCAGAAAAAGGTGTCAGATTTCCTAGAACTGGAGTTACCCAGGGTTGTGAGCTGCCATGTGGGTGCTAGGAAATCAAATCTGGATCTTCTAGAAGAGCATCAAGTGCCCTTAACTGCTAAGCCATCTCTCCAGTCCCCATGATGGACTCTTAATTCCTCTGGAACCATAAAGCAAAGTGAGTTTTCTTCTATATATTTCCTTTGGTACTGTATTTTATATTAAAGCAGTAAAAAGTAACTAATTCAGAACTTCCTATAAGAGTGAGGTCTTGTAAAGAACCTCACTATTGTTTTTTGGAGTAATGTAAAAAGACTTTGGAATAGGAAAGTAGTTACATATTGTAAGCAGAGCTTAATGGGCAGTTCTAGTAGAAGCCTAGGAGACAGTGTCAAGAATAATGCAGAGTGCTAAGAATAATGCCTGGCTCTTGAGGTTTCAACAAGATCTCTATTACCAAATGGACCAGAGGCCATTCCTGTGATATTTTAGCAAAGTAACTGGTTGCTTTTTGCTCATGTCCTAAGAAGTTGCTTGAGGCTAAACAAAAAGTAATGGACTAACTTCTTTGATGGACGAAATTTCATTGAGTCTATGGACTGGTTATTACTGATAACTCTTATGCAGGTCTACAGTGAAAAAGAACAACTGGGGCAGAAAGAAATAAAAAATGTACAGTTTGGAGAGAAAAAGCACTAGCAAACTTAACATTGCTCCCCACCTTAGATGTGCGCGGAAAGAGAGGCTATAATTGCTAGAGAGATTAGTGCCATTAGGGAAAGGCTTCCTGATCTGCATTGTAGTAACAATGGGAAGGTGCCCTAAGGGAAACACCATCCAGCTAAGTTTCTAACTTATGAGGGGAGAATGCCTAAGGGGTTGTTTGCTCCTAGAAAGCAACTGCTTCAAACAAGAAAGCTGTTGATAGTGTGGTCAAAGGGGCGAAAGTCCATAATAAACTGTTGGTCAAACCTGGTAAAAGTTTTTCATGTAGAACTGGTTTTAGAGGTATGAAAAATGCAACAGTGAGAGGATCATAGATTCATCTGTGGTTTCAGAGAGCTGTCAAAGCCAGGCAACATGAGGCAGAGGAGTCTTTGCAAGAAGGCTCCAAGAAGCCATTGCATGAAGCTGTGAAAGTTAAAGCCTGGATTATGATGAAGACACCAAGATGTTGAAGAAGTCAAAGCCTGAGCAATCTGCAAAAAGCTACATACAGGGAGTGAAAGCAATCTAAGAGAGAGAGAGAGAGAGAGAGAGAGAGAGAGAGAGAGAGAGAGAGAGAGAGAAAGAGAGAGACAGACAGACAGAGACACAGACAGACAGACAGACAGAAAGAGAGGTATGCTGTAGCAGCAAAGCTCAAGGGGTTGAGTCATCTAAGCCCTTAAAAATTAAAGGACAGACAGAGGACATGGAGCTATAGCTTTTGATGTTTGCCCTGCTGGGTTCTCGTCTTACTCTGGGCCAGTATTTCCTCACTGTGTCCCCATTCCTATATTTTGGAATGGGAACATATGCTCTACATCACTGTAGATTAGAAGTATGTAATTTGCTTTTGATTTACAAACCAAAGGGTGGTAGAGTTAAGAAATTGCCTTTAACCATGGGACTTTGGACTTTTAAACAGTGTTGAGACTGTAAAACTATGGGGGCTTTTGAAGTTGAACTAAATGCATTTTGCATTGTAATATGACCATGAGCCTATGAGGGCCAAGGAGTCTCCCCAACTGGCACAACCTTGTAACTCACACAGAGTAGCCCAAGATCACAACACAAAAATGATGGTCAATTTTTAACAATCTAAAGATAATTTCTTCTTGGAGAAGGCATGGACATAAGATTTCTTTGAAGAGAATTTGTATTCTAAACACTTGGCAAGTGGGTAAGGCGTAGTGATACATGCCTTTTTAATCCCAGCACTTGGGAAGCAGAGGCAGGCCAGCCTGGTCTAAAAAGTGAGTTAGTTCCAGGACAGCCAAGAGCCAAGACTACTATACAGGGGGAAAACAAACAAACAAACAAACCCACAAAACCATACTAGTAAAATCTTATGATCACAAGAATTGTATGAGAAAAGCAAAGTGAGTCTGAGGAAAGGGGTTCAGATCCAAGTTTCACAACCCTTTATGATGTAGGAGTGAGGCCCTCAGTTATGGGCCTGATGATTATATCAGTGCCTGAAATTATTGGCCATAAGCGATAGCTTGATGTTTTATTGTTATTTTTTTTTTATAATCCATTGAGTCCAAATAGTGATGTCTAATCACAAAGAAATAATGACAACCCCTCCCCCAGCAACCATCAACTGCCAACAGACTTCAGCCATGCTGGGATGTTGACTGTTTGATCTTGTGCAGGTGACCACAACTGCTTTGAGTTTGTGATTGGAACAGGTCTGCCCTGTCTAGGAGACAGCAATCCAGCGCTCCTCTCAATCCTCCAGCTCTAACATTTTTCCACACCTCCATTCTGCAGTATTCCCTGAGCTGGACAGGGGAGAGGAGGCTTGATATAGATGTCCCATTTAGGTCTGAGTACCCAACAACCACTTACTTGACCACTACTCACTGAAAAAAGAAGCTTCTCTGATCAAAATGATCACCTGTTTTTTTTATTTATTTGTTTGTTTATTTTTGGTCTATTGAGACAGGGTTTCTCTATGTAGGCCTGGCTGTCTTGGAACTCACTCTGTAGACCAGACTGGCCTTGAACTTAGAGATTCTTCTGCCTCTGCCTCACAAGTGGTGGGATTTAAGGCATGCACCACCACCACTGCTGGCTGAAGATCATCAGTTTTTAAAGAAGTCTGAATTTTGTATAAATGCCCCATCCCACCAGAATAAATCTTAAATTATATCTTACAATTTAAAAAAAAATTATTTTGGAGTTGTGAGTAGGTATACAGATGTGGAAAACTTAGGGATTCTAAAGCCTAACCCCACTGGAGTATGGTACAGACTTGGGACAGTATCTTTCCAGGGTAATTTGTATTCAGTTAGGAATAGGTACGGTGATACCAGGCAGAGAGACAAACCTGATCCGAATCCAGCAGACAGTAATTGACCCGTAGCTGAACCAGCTGTGCCAGCAAATCCAAAACCTGCTTCTGCAACTGTACAGATGTCGTCGTGGTGTACTGCTTCAACGCTTTTATAACAAGGGGCTCAAATAATCTAATGTGATTGTGAATAGCATTCTATAGGGAAAAAAATGAAAGAAACCATGGTTGCAATTAGAAGCTTCTGGCAACCCATCTAGAAAGTGCTGAGCTCCAATTGCATCCCTGTGGCATGGCCCACATGCCATCTCTAGCTGCAGCTCCATTCACCTTATCTGCACGGTTCTTTGTGACACTTGTGAGGTTCGTCTTCAGTTGGGCAGACACTTTCTGGAGTACATCAAACCACCTGCCAAATGGCCAAAAGCAGAAACAACAAATACCTTTTAATAATCTCCTCTGTATTCAGTCATACATCAGTTCAACTTCATGTTCAAAAAAATCAGAACATGTCAAAATGAGACTTAGAAAGGCCACTGGGTACAAGAGCAGCGCATGCTGGAGATAACAGGACACATCTGAGTGTGCAGGCATGCAGCACCTATGCTGTACCTGAAGAAGTTATACAAGCCCATGTTTGCTGCTACAGGAAACTCACTCCCCAGTCCACTGTCTAAGAGGGCTTGAGAGAAAGGTGAGAGCTGTCTGGAAGATAGGTAATTTATATATATCATTTGGTTTTCTTGAGGGGAAGACTGATGGAGTCTACCAGTTCAACATCAGCCTAAGCAACACAGACAGAGACCAATCTCATGAAATGTTTGAAAAAACAGCAAAACAGGAGCTATGGGCACATACGTAAGCATCAAGATAAAGCCCAGAACAGAAGTATTTTCCTTGATTCCAACATTGTCTGTTCATCGTAAAAAGGAAAGTAAGGATTCTACTACCTTTACTACACAGAATAGCACCTCAAATTAGGGATATAAAGTAGCTCAGTGGTAAAGTACATGCCTGGCATATGAAGCCCTGAAAGAAGGGGGGAGGGAGGGAGGGACTTCCATATTCCCGGCATCAAAAAGGTCAACATAAATTCATGTAGAAATCCAAAATAACACACTCCAGACTTTTCTGTGCCCTTTAATACCTCTAAACACTAGTACCACTGTGCCATTTTGAAGGGGGTCTTTTGCGTCATAGAACAAAGAAGCACCACTGACATGTCTCCTTTAAAGAATGCCATTCATGAGCACTAGCAAGTACCAAGTGCTTTCAATAGGTGAGGACATGGAGTGCACCACTTCTACACTGGGGCAGGATCTGGAAGTTAGAAATCATGCGTCACAGGCAGCCAACTTGGGTTCCTCCTCTCCAGCCTGCCACTTCTGGATGGCAGACTATACCTTAGCTCAGCCAGTGGATTTCAAGGCAGGGTCATACATTATTCATCTCTGCATCATAATGACAGATTTGCACCATAACTATTACCCTGAGGCATCATGCTCCTGCTCCGCCTGCACCATGTTCCTCAGGCTGGCATCGGCCAAGGCTTGCGTGAAGTGTGTGTACGGTGCCATGAAGCAGTAGTGATATAAGCCTGGCCTCACACTGGAAGAGCCAAGGCGCTGTGCTCGGCCCTGAGACTTGCTGGGGTTGGAAGATAAGCCATCAAACTGTGAGGCCAAGTTTGTCCCAAAGAGAGTCTTCAATAGCTAGAATGAAAGAAGTGAAACATCAGTATTTCACTTAACACAGATTTAATGTAGATGAACAGCACAAGCCTGTCTGTAATCCCAGCTGGTAGACAGCGGTTAGGACGGACATAACTGAAATGGGCAAGTTGCAAGTTCCAGGTGAGCCTGGGCAGCTTAGTGAGATCATGCTTCAAAATTTAAAAAGTCTCAGTGATAGAGTACTTTCCTGGAATATACAAAGCCAGGTTCAACCCTCAGTACCACTAATAAAAGAAAGGAAAACAAAACAAAAACAAAAGTAAACACCCTTTAAGACTCTCTTTCCCAGCAGCAAACCATGCAGGAATATATGACAGAAGGTTTTGTTGTGGATCCCTATGAGTCAGTACCTCAGAAGATTCCCACCGTGTGGTGCCAAGTGCCTGGGAGTCTCTGTAGTTCTAAGTGAAACTAGCATTTTAGATACAGGTCCACTTAGATACAGGTCCACTGGGATGGGGTGGCAAACAGAGGCAAAGCAGTGAGGACCAGTGCTGCTGTTGATGCCCGCTGGCCCCGCACCATCCCAGTGACAGAGCAAGCAAGAGTTACAGTGAGGGACACCCAACCTTTCCTAATACCACACCAAGAGCACCAGCTTCTACAAAGGAAGTAAGTTTTGTTGCTTGGCCTAGTGGAGTTAGCTGAAATCCCAAAGGATAGGAAATGACACTCACCTGCTGAACACAGACAGTTGCCATCATTGGTTCTCGACTAAAGCAGGATTTCAGATATCCAAGGACCTCTTCAACACACTGAAAGGAGAGTACATTAAGTGACTCACAGGTGATCCACTATCGTTGCCAATTGGGAACAAGACAATCTCCATATAAACTGTATAAATGTCAGAGAAAAATCAGAATATTTTCAATCAGTCGTCTTAACAGAGTCACAAGAACTCTTGTATCTACAATTATATGAAAATTGCTTTCTTGTACATTTATCCACTGAATCTGTCACTCAATCATTCAATGATTAATCAAGTATCACATCCATCCCTGCTTTCAGGGCAGGCACTGAGAAATGTACAAAGGAGTCAAAAGCCCTGCTTTGTGGAGCCCTGAATGTGATCAGCTGAACAGAAAGCTTAAGGCACTGTGAGAGCCACTGCCAATGAGCCTCACTGCAGCCTACATGGAATATGCAGTGCACCACAAAAATGATACTAGGTGCTACAAATCTAGAGAAAGAATGCAAGTCCTGGCCTTCTAGAAGCTCCAGAGTTATAAGGAACCAGGTCACTACCACAGATATCACAATGTAATATTGAGAGATTTCCATTTCTGCATTTACCTTCCCTGCCTGAAATGACCAAAACTGTATTTTAAAGACTTCAGCTTTGACACCACAGTTCTCAGACACTGGACACTAGACCAGAATTCAGATCCCAGCACCCACATAACAAGCGGGGTAACCTATGCACACCTATAACCCTAACTCCAAGGAGGGAAGAGATAAGACTGCTGGACTTGCTGGCTCCCAGCACAGCAGAAAAAATGAAGTGTCTAATTTAGGAAAAGACTCACCCTCAAAGAAATATGTGGAGATGATAGAGGAGGACTTCCAACACTCCTCTGGTCTACACACACACACACACACACACACACACACACACACACACACACACAAAATAATTTTGGGGGTTAAAGACGGGATTTAAAGAGATATAAATCAAACTTCTAGTGATAAAGACTATATTATTAATGGTGAAAGATACAATGGATGGGATTTTATAGTAAAGCAGATGTGGGCAAAGAAAAGCCTAGAGAACCTGAAGACTGTAACATAAACTATAAAAGGAAAAGTAGATAGAGTAATTAAAAACAACCTGAGAAAGAGGGGCTAGAAAGACAGTTAAGAGCAGATGCTGTCTTGCAGAGGACCTGAGCTGGGCTCCCAGTACCCACATTAGGTGGCTTACAACCACCTACAACTCCAGCTTCAGGGGCTCTGGTGCCCTCTTCTGAATTCTGCCAACTGCCAACCTGCACTCACATGTACATACATGCAGGCACACACATAGACACATAATTAAAAATGATAAAAATGAATCTAGAAAAATAAAACCCAAATCCTGAAAAGAGTAACTGTAGCAGAAATCTTAGATGGTCTTATTAATAAAATCGAACCTCAGGCCAAGTATTGGGGTGAACACTGGAAGATCAGAGAACCAGAACAAGCCACAGCTATCTCACCTCACCAGTTCCTCAGCTGGTCTTGTTTCCACAGACTGGAAGCCTCTCAGTCCTAATCCAGAATGACTCTCAGCTGAACTGCTGCTAGAAGCCTGAAAGCTTAACCAGACAAATGCTTAACCAGACAAATGTGTCTAGTTTCTGGTCCTCATGCCTTATATACTTTTCTGCTTTCTACCACCACTCCCTGGGATTAAAGGCTCGCTTTCTGGAATTAAAGGTGTGTGTCACTTGCCTGGCTGTTTCCAATGTGGCCTTGAACTCACAGAGATCCAGAGGGATTTCTGCTAGGATTAAAGGTGTGAGTGCCACCACTTTTCTAGCCTTTGTATCTAGTGGCTGTCTGTTCTCTGACCCCAGATAAATTTATTAGGGTGCACAATATTTTGGGGAATACAATACCACCACAAGTAACAGTAAGCTAAGGGTAATTTTAAGCAACCAAATATGGGTTTTTAAAAGGTAATTAAGTAATCCTTAAGAGACAGGGTGAGGGAAAGGGTACAAAAATATTTAAGGAAATAGCCCCAACTTTTCTAAACTGTGAAAAACTACAAAGCCCCAGATTCAAGAAACTCAACAAATCCAAGGTATAAGAAACAGAGCTGAAGGGAAAACCACATCAAGGCACATCACAATAAAATCACTCAAAACTAGCATGAACTCTTAGGAGAAGTCAGAGGAAATACAATACAGACCAGTAAGGAGTTATGTGGGGGAAATGTGTATTATACACAATGCAAGCAAAACTCATACATAATATATTTCAGCTATGTATAAAAATTAGTGTGGAATAACAAGATCTACTTGACAGTGGGAAAATGAAAACTTTTGTCAATGTCATGGAATTATGACAGGGGCTACTCATACTAGGAGCAAGGCTATAAAGTATATGAGACACTCAAATCAATCTCCTTGTTCATTTGTTTTTGGTATGGGTGGTCTTTGAACTCCTGCCACTGGTGGGACCACAGGTATGTACCACTATATCTAACTTACCAGGTGTGAACCCCATAACTAACTTTGAAACTGATTCTTGAAAAGAACATCTGTTCATTGAACAAATATTCACTGAATGTTACTAGGTTCAGGTGCTGCTATAGGCAATGAAGAGAGAAAACTGTAAAATAATGTGTTGCCTAAATGAATGGGTCAAAGACAAAAACAAATGAGGGAGAAAAGCAGGATTCAGAGTGTCCCTATCTGACTTCTGCAGGCTTCTTTCCTTACTACCATTCCCTAAACAATACAGTATAATAACTACATACATGGTGTTGGAAGTCATTTCAAGATAATTTAGTCTTATACGCAGATGTGAGTAGACTTTCAAACTTCGATACCATTTCATATAAGGAATATTAGCACGAATGGATTCTGATCTGGGGTTGGCAGGGCCTGGGACGACCACACTGCATTTCACTCGAAGATGTAAGTTGAAGCTGGCTGTTTAACTCACTGTGGAGTGTAATAGAAGTGAGATGTGCTGGTGGAGATCAAGTAAAAGCTTTAGCATGGCAGGATCTATGTGTGAGCATATGGGCTGTGGGGAAAGATCACTATACTCAAAACTACAGAACATGAGCCCAGATCGGCTACTTTCTGAGCTATGGACGGGACCAGCTGGCATACTTGCTAATCTGGCTTTGTCCCTTTCCATTTAAAAAGGTCAAAGGAGAAAAAAAGGATCCTGTGAGCACATTTTTGCAACATTTACTAGACTAAATGAGGTTTAAGGTAAGTCCTTAAATGAAAAAATGTGGTAACAAGACCTGACACACTGGTAACAGACCTAACGGAACTGCCTCCACACACTGTAGTACTGGACACAAGGGAGTGCAGTCTCCCCAGCTGCTGCAGCTGTGGCTGTGCCTGGAGCACATGACTAGGTGTCATCTGAGGTACTCTGACCCAGGTTCAAGGAAAAGAGACCAGACACGAACCTTTCCAATGTCCTGCAGTGTTGCCAGCTCTAGAATCTGAGAGAGGACGTCCAAGGCAGAGCGCAGGAACCCCCCAAACTTTTCAGTGCTGTTCTGAAGATCTAAGGTGACCTTGGCAAGGTGGAAGGAGAGAGCACACGGTTACTGGCACCACCGAAGGCTGGTTATCTACAACAAAGACACAAATGTCATCTGCTGCGGGGAGATGCTTCTGCAGTGCTGACCTAGACTCTCACCATCCCAGGGTGAGATGCAGTCAAATCAGGCTTAGTGATTCAAATTCTAAACACGTTGGCTTAACTTTAGTGTATACCAATTCCCCTATTTCTACAGACTCAGATGAGGGCGGCTGCTTCTGCAAAGAACCAGTAGCAAAGCATTACTACAGAAAAAAATCTGCCCACTGAACTTGACCCTAACCACTTATGATGAAAGGGAATACTGGGTAAAGGCAGGAGAAAGACATGGAACAGGAAAATGAGAGGGGTCTTGACAGTTTCCTGCTGAAAGACTATACTTCCCAGCTCCCCCTGAGGACTACGTAAGTCATTTCTGCCCTAATAAGAGGCTGCATCCCATCTTCCTCTGCAGGCATTTTGGCCATGCACACACATGGGTGACAAAAGTGCCCCCCTCACCACAGTCCTGCTAAGGTCAGACCAAGCCTCTTTCTTTCCACCTTCATCTCTCGACAGCTGCCTTTAGTAATCTAACATATGGTGCTGAAGAACTGTGAGGAGAAATCTGAGCTCACTACCCACGCAAGCCACCCACAGGCAAACCTCCCTGGCTCTCATACTCTCAGGCAGCCTTTTTTTTTTCACCGTCTCCACCCTTTCTTTCTCACCTCAACTGTCTTGCCTTGACAGTCTGACTTTTTAGGTAGGAGGCCATGCTGCAATCAACCAGGACATGCATGCAACATAGCAAACACCAGGACAAGGTAACCAGTGGGACTTAAGTGGGGCACTCCAGTTAGGAAGGGGAGTTCACTGTAGCTCTCTTCTGTCTTGCTCCCTCAAAGGTACTGGAGACTTTCCACTGCCTGTGAGAAAGTTTGGCTGAGAATCCTTCTTCTGGGAATTCTCCACTGGCCGACCACTTGCTCACCCAAAAGCTCTGAAAATCTTCTACTAGCCCTGTGGTTTCTTTTCTTTTTCTTTTTTTTTTTTTTTTCTTTTTCCTTGAGACAGGGTTTCTCTGTGTGTAGCTCTGGCTGTCCTGGAGCTCACTCTGTAGACCAGGCTGGCCTCGAACTCACAGAGATCCACCTGCCTCTGCCCTCTGAGTGATGGGATTAAGGTGTGCACCACCACGGCTGGCAGCTACTCGAATGGGGCCGGGCAGTGGTGGCACACGCCTTTAGTCCCAGAACTTGGGAGGCAGAGCCAGGCAGATTTCTGTGAGTTTGAGGCCAGCCTGGGCTACAGAAAGAATTCCAGGAAAGGCACCAAAACTACACAGAGAAACCCTGTCTCGAAAAACAAACAAAATCAAAAACAACAACAACAAAAAAAACCTTTGTAAATTGAATCATTTACTCCTGACAAGGAAGAGACTGTCTCTAGGAGTATACTTTTTAAATTGGAAACTAGAAATTATTTCTTTTTGAGGAATACAATTTAGAATTAAATTGTTTCTTCACAAAGACTGACAATATAATTTGCTATACTATATAATCAATATATAATATTGCTGTGGATATCACTCTGTATAAATAAAATGCTGATTGGCCAGTAGCCAGGCAGGAAGTATAGGCGGGACAAGCAGAGAAGAGAATTCTGGGAAGTGGAAGGCTGAGTCAGAGAGACGCTGCCAGACGCCACCATGACAAGCGAGATGGAAGGTACCAGTAAGCCACGAGCCACGTGGCAACTTATAGACTAATAGAAATCGGTTAATTTAAGATAGAAGAGCTAGATAGCAAGAAGCCCGCCACAGCCATACAGTTTGTAAGCAATATAAGTCTCTGTGTGTTTACTTGGTTGGGTCTGAGCAGCTATGGGACTGGCGGGTGAGAGAGATTTGTCCTGACCGTGGGCCAGGCAGGACCAGAAAAACTCCAGCTACACAATATAATTTATGTACTATGTAAATTTACATTTGTTATAATCTTGGAATATAGGTATAACAATTTGATGTTAACAAAATATATATTTTCATGTTTTCAAATACTATATATGGCAATTTAAGGTAACAGTCCCAATTTTTAAAATTTTACCTTATCAAGTTGTTTTTAACTAAAAATTGTGTTTTACTTAAGATGCTGTTTTTGAGCGTGTGCCCTTAATTCCAGCACTTGGAAGGCAGAGGCAGGCAGATCTCTGAGTTCAAGGCCGGCCTGGTCTACATAGTAAGCTCCAGTACAGCTGGGCAACATAGTGAGACCCTGTCTGGGGGAAAAAAGAAAAGAAAAGAGAAAGAAGGAGAAGAGGGCTGTTTTTACCTCTAAGAATCCTCAAATGAAAGGGAGCTGAGCTCCTGTCTCCTCCCACCTTATATTCCTCTCTCTGCCCAGCCATATCACTTTCTGTCTCCACCTCTCTAGTGCTGGGATTAAAGGCATGAGATCTCAAGGGCTGGAATCAAAGGTGTGTGCCACCACTGCTTGGCTCTGTTTCTCTTTTAGACTGGATCAACCTTGTGTAGCCCAGGGTGGCTTTGAACTCAGAGAGATCCATCTGCCTCTGCCTCCCAAGTACTGGGATTAAAGGTGTGTGCCACCACTGCCTGGCCTCTATGGCTAACTAATGGCTTAGCGCCACACTCTGATCTTCAGGCAAGCTTTATTTGTTAGATGACCACAACCGACTGGTGTAACAAAAACATAAATGAAATTACACAATCATGGGATTTTAGCATTTGATAAAGATAGGATTTCAAATCAATAAGGGCAGATCTATAAATTATTCATTATTAGAAAAATGAGAAAGGAAAAAAAAAACAGTGTAAACACAGACACCATCAATCAGAAGCCACTGCAAAGCTGAATCAGGGGCCATCTGACAAAGGAGCTCCTACATTGAAAACACCCAACTGACAAGGGCACTTGTGTGCAGACACCAGGTTATAGGTCCGTAGTGAACACCTGCTTTTCTCCCGAGACTGTAATTTTGGTTTGTGTTGGGCAGTTGCACTATATTAGGAGGCTCACAGAGGGAGACGGTATATGAAACCTGCTTGGCTTGGCTGTGTGACTTCAGGACATGACAGTGATGAACCTTACCTATAAACAGGATCATGTGCTGAGTCCTTGAGAAATATCTCTGAATCCAAGGTATTCTTGAGAAGTCAATAAACAAACAACACCCAGAGACCACAGGAGATCATTTCTCTACATGATTCTATATATTTGTTAAGTTACTATAAACCAAGCTAGAAGACAAACTTGGAAAGAAAACTTTAAGTCCTATGTCACAGAGCTTCTTTCTATGTAAGCATGCACATGGGTACATGGACATGCATCCCACTGGAGATATATGTTCAGAAATAAGCAGGGGCAGTACCTTATAGTTAGCATGAGTGGCTTTCAGGACATCATGGAGTTTGAGGTAGGAAGGGAGATGGTAGAAACTCCCTAATGAAGAAGATTTACTTGCTGTGACAGGTCCTGAGGTGTCTGATTGTCGAGAGGCTTAGAAAAAGAAAAAAAAAATTAAACTTTCAGATCCAAGGAAAAAACTTTCCAAGTTTAACAGCAATTACTGTGATGACTTTTCAAAATAGTCAGTAGAAATATTCAAGTCTTTTTTTCCCCCTGACCTTTGCTGGGAGAATTCCCACAGACCTACACCTGGTTTGACTCCAGAGTGTTAGCACCTAGCCTTAATCTGCCTTTTGTGATTGCTACCTTTTGTTTCTCAGTACCCTCTACGGGAATCTTGTCTGGGAGTTCTGAAGGTGCAAAACCTATGCAAATTTGGTTGAAGAAGAACCCTGAACACCGCAGGTATTCTTTGGCTGAAAATTTGCATTTGGCATTGTCCCTTAGGGAAGCTTAGATGAGACATGTTGGGGTACAAAGTTTAACTTGTTAAAAGGTGTCAATTAGAGAAAAGGGCCCTTTGCTAAGCTACAGTGGTTCAGTCCAGAGAGATGACCTCCCCCTGCAGCTGGAAAAGGCTAGAATCATCCTTTTAGGTGCCTCTGTCTCTTGATTCCATGGACCTGTGTGAACACCCACACCGAATATACAACAACTTTGAAGTATGTGTGCTAAGGGTAATGAGGAACTGACTAAAATACTAAGAGCCTGAGAGTGAAAGAATCGAAAGAAACGATGAACATGAGAACATCGAGGCTCATGTAGCTGTGGTTTCAGCTGTTCTCCTCTGCTGACTAAATGGCTGAAGCCGGCCTCAGGATCTCTGGGTCCATTAACAATTAACTGGGCAATGTGTTAAAAACTGTGAAGGGCATATTCATCACTCAAGTGCCAAGTGCCGAGCAGAGCAGTGTCCTCCAGCTTTAAGGACTTCTCTCCAGAGTAAAGTGACAATTTATCACGCAGACACTTGGCAGCACCCAGGCAGCACCCTGGCCATGAAACCGCTTCCTACCTGCACTGGCCTCACCACCTTTCTTGGGACTCATCGGAGCAGAAGCTTGTTCTCCTGGTTCTTTCTCCTTCCCTTTCCGTCGAATAGGACTTAGAGAAGGAGGGTTTGTCAGAGAAGGCAAAGCTGCCTAAAATAGAAAACAAATATAATGCGATAAAGTCAATACAGGAACCAAAAACTAAAACTACTAATACACACAGTTCCACTATGTATTAGAAAGTACCAGCCCAGGCAACTTCACGGCCTTTGAGCTTTTATTACAGAGCTCGGATACTATAGAGATAATTCTACTTTCACTCACACAATTGTACATAGCAAGTATGGCTCTGAACTTCCTCACATCAGCACTGAGAATGGGTTGAAAAGGGAGGGCTACCAGGGAGTTAAAAGAACCTGAAGTGACTGGCACCCTCAACCCTGTCCCCTCTAATAGCAGGCAATCAGGACATTTTATGTGAACCATCACATGAGTAAGCACAATGCAACAGTTGAAATTTCATTTTTCAAGTAAGGAAACATGGTTCTAAATAAAGCCACCTGCTCAATGTCACAGCTGAATGTCACTCAGCAATGCTACAAGTCAACAGGCCAGATGTGGCCCATACTCTCTAAACCGCAACCCCAAGGTTATATGGAACAATCAGGCTCCTACACATGAAGAGGAAAGTTGGCACAGGAGAGTAGAGTCAAGATGTAAGAGGCAGACACATTGGGTCTTTGCCCTGCTCTTCACTCCCTTCCTGGCCTCAGCAAAGGGCTTCCCCCCTGTTGTGCCCCTGCCCTATCCTGTTGAAATCACAGAGATGCAATAGAGGAAGGGGCGTCAGTGAGATGAGGTCATGGTGGCAGGATCCTCAAAAACAGGACCAGTGCTCCTATGAAAAGAGATTCCAGGAGTTCCCTTACCCCATCTACCATGAGAAGGCCAGCCTTTACCAAGGACCAAATCTGTCAATGCCCTCATCTTAGAATCCTCTACTTAGAACAGCCACCAAAGTTCTGTTGTGACGGTGACTCAAACTAAGTGAGGCACTATGACCTCTGATCCTTATCTATAAAGACAGCAGCAAATCAGGACAAATGGCTGCCGTCAAACGGTGCATGGAAGGAGGCAGCAAGGCTGCAGAGGGCAGGTGAGAGACCACCACACTGAAGAAACTTTTGGTGGAAAGAGCCTGTTACAAAGCCATCAAGTGTACGAGGCCATCAGCAGATAGTCCAGGAGAAGCACAGGCAGAGTAAGGGCTGTCCAGAGCCAGGGACATGGCAGAATTCTGGAGTCACAGCTGCAGGGTTGACTGTAGTGATGGCCACACAAGGTATGATTTAAAAAAAAAAAAATCCAGTGGTGACTCCCTCTGTATCCTAACACTTGGGAGGCTAAGCTGAAGAAACACCATGAGTCAGAGGCCAGTCTGGGATATTCAGTAAGTTCCAGGACTACAGAGTAAGACCCAGGCTCAAAAAACAAATCTAAATTGTACACTTGAATTTTATGGAAATTATTTCAATGATTTCCAAAAACAGGCCAGTGTAGTAAGGTAAATGAGATACAGCATTTTATACCAGAACCCAGAAAAGAGGAGGTAAGTAAGTATTAATAAACATGTACCTAATGCCAAAGGGTTGTTTGTGCATCTGTACATGTAGGCATACTTATGTTGTTTTGTTTGTTTGTTTTGGTTTGGTTTTTCAAGACACGGTTTTTCTCTGTGTAACCCTGGTTGTCCTGGAACTCAATCTGTAGAAGAGGCTGGCCTCAAATTCAAGAGATCTCTCCCAAGTACTGAAATTAAAGGCATGTACCACTACCATCCAGTCTTATGTAAATTTTTAAACAAAGTATTCAATAGGAAAAACAAAGAACAGTGACCTAAAATAACACTGTGGTGGCTCCTGTTTCCATTATGACAAAGTACAAGGTGAGGGGAGAGAAGAGGTACAGAAGAGGGAAGCCGATAAGAAGGCCAGGGCCTCGCTAAGGCATCTGACACATTGGAGTCAGCCTCACAGAAGCATCACCAGGCTAGCAGGCACACTGAGCTGCAGCTCGGCACAGCTGAAGCCCGACAGACATTGGGCACACCAGCAGCCTGATTCCCCAGCTGCCTCTTCAATAAGTGGCTATTAGTCAGTTCAGTTCTCAAGTCACACAAGTCACATTTCAAGAGCACAAGTGCCATATGTGGTCAGTGACTAATGTCCTAGATGGTGTGGACATGGAAAATTCCCTCTGTGGCAGAGTCCCATAGAGTAGTGAAAAAGTGAACGACCCACAGGAGGGCACCTTTAACAGTGAACAGGAAAAACTGAACCAGGCAGTGCAGGATATTGGAAGAAACACAAAAACAAAACAAGAAGCCATATCACTTGGGGTATAAAGTAGCCCAGAGAAGAACAGGAAGGCTGTCAAAGTGACTGTAAAACTGAAATGAATGACCATGGCAGGAAGTACTCTGAAAGGTGGCATCAGTAACCAGATAGAGCAGAGTTAAAGAAGGGATGGCTTGAGGCTGGAGAGATGGCTCAGAGGTTAAGAGCACTGACTGCTCTTCCAGAGGTCCTGAGTTCAATTCCCAGCAACCACATAGTAGCTCAAAACTACCTGTAATGAGATCTGGTGCCCTCTTCTGGCATGTAGGCATACATGCAGGCAGAACACTGTATGTTTAATAAATAAATAAAAAGAATGGATGGCTCAAATTGGGGGAATGCAGTCCTGCCAGAGATGGCCAAAGTCAGTGTCTGAGCAGAAGGAAGGACTGGGCTGGTAGGCTGACTCTTCAAAGACTTATAGTGATGAGGAAAAGAAAGCAAGTGAAGGAAACTGGAAGATTAAGGTAGACTATCACTTCTGAGTTTTATGGCTGAAGCCATAGAAGAATACAAAATAACTATATTTTATATTATATACAATGTCTGAATAAGCTATTTTCTTCACTAGCAACAAGAAATAAAGGAACAGACTACTAACATGATGTTCAGGAAGCCCAGTCGTTAAGACAGATGATAATGGATGCCCCAAGGAAGAAGTTACCTTGATTGCTGGTCCAGGAGTCACATCATCCAAAACATGAGCACAGATATTGATCACCTTCAGCAGGTGGGAGAAAAGCTGTTCCACCATGGGGACCAGTGTCCGGTCCCCCAGAGCAGGCCAAACTTCCTCCTGTCTGGTGGCTGCTGAATTGGCTTCTTCTTCAGAGGTCCATGAACTTCTCAGAGACTTGGGGGCACTGGCTGTGACACAGGCACACACATTACTCCACCTCCAATGTGTGGGATGGGAAGCAGTTCTGGCCTAAGTTTCTTATACTGATCTGTGCTAACATACTGCTGGACTTCTGTATCTATCTAAACAGATGTCTCAAATTCACATAAAAGTGCTATTTGCCCTCCAAACTCCAATTTTCCAAAAAAAGTCATTCCTATCCTCCAGCTGTGGGTGTGATCCCCACAAATGAGAT
This sequence comes from Peromyscus aztecus, assembly GCA_902168405.1. NCBI lineage: Eukaryota > Metazoa > Chordata > Mammalia > Rodentia > Cricetidae > Peromyscus > Peromyscus aztecus. Next base: position 43,617 of record CABHPQ010000178.1, read on the forward strand.
ACAGTTGGAGATCAGGAGTGAAGATGCGGCCTCCATTCTGCTCTCTCCACCCCCTTTGCTCTACTCCCAAAACTGCACTCATGGTTCAGTCTTTCGCCAGAGCTTCAACATAAACACCCTGGACCTACAAATTCCAACCCAAACTCAAGTCAGTTGAGAAATCTTTCTAGAACACAAATCCACCTAGTCCTTTCCATAAAACACACCAGTGACAAACAGAACAAGTCAATATTTCTCAGTGGGAACTGGTACTTTACCCCCAAGTAGATTCAATGGTTTCTGATCTGGCTGGCCACAGTCTCCATTCTTATCCCTGTCCTCATGTGCTATCCACAGTAACTTATATTCCTTTACTATTATATAATGTTTCAGTTCTCCAAATCTTTACATACGTAATACTTCACCTGATATTTTTCTATCAACCTATATAAATCTGACCAAAGAAGAGTATATACAGCTGCTGTTCCTGTCCCCGGCCAATCTATAACCGCCTGGAGAATACAGCTCTTCTGCTTTAGTCCCTAGCCCAAGCTACTGCCTGGTACAAGGCACTCAGAAAACAAAACTCAAATGAGTTTACCCACAGTAAAACTGAGGTGTTAGTCTGCTTTAAAAATACTCAGCACCTAACAACTCCCCTCATACACATTCACACATTCACATAAACAGACACCATCTAAATTCTGGATTAAACCGCCCCCCTAAAATAACCCTCATGTTCTTGTAACCTGTGTACCCCTCATAAGCAAATCAGAGCCAAGTCTGAGAGCCTGTCTCTGCTTGTTATCAGTACCTGCAAGCAAGTTTCCAGCCAAAATCAAGGCATCCTGGTGGGCTGAGAGATCCAATGGGAACCAAGCTGATGAAAGCAAGGTGAGAATCATGGAGGCCATCCCAACAGTGCAGCTCTTCCTGGACTCATCAGAGGCACTCAGTGGGGGCACTCTAGAAGTAGACATTTCCAAAGTCAAACACAGTTTCAGACACAGAGTCTTGCTCTCTAATGCCCACATGAAGAAAGTATGCCACGAGATATCATTTTACCTTGTTTGTTGGTGCGGTCTGGGTTTCTTAAGACAGGGTCTCACTCTCATTTATGTAGTTCCCATGGCCTGGAACACTATGTAGCCTACGCTGGTCTGCAAACTATGTCAATCATCCTGCCTCTGCTTACCAAGTGCTGAGAGGTGTGAGCCACTATCATTTTAAAACTGCTAACCAACTAACACCCTTCCTGTAAATCATGACTCCATGAAAGTCATTTGAGAAACGAAATTGTGCAGATTTCATTGAGGGAACTAGGATGCTTATTCTTATAAGCTTTTAACTTTCTTCCCTTTTTGACTTAGCAGATTGTATTCCAATGTCAAAGTTGCTCAAAAGTCAAGTCTACTGCAGGACCAATGACTGGAACCTGTAATTGTTCAGTCAGAATTCATGGAAAGAACAGAAGCAATCACTCTGGGTCATAAAGCAATCACTTCAAGCGACTGTTAAGTTTGCTACATACTGTCACTCAGAAGAAATCTTCAGATTTCCTTCCAGATGTGATGGGAAGCCCCAAAGTTTCTCTGTTGTCAGCACACAAATGAAGGCTTACTCATTAATGCTGAGAAAATTCTAAACAATCCCTAGCTGGCAGTAGACTATCTGTTGGGGAATTCTTTTGTAGGGAAACATAGTACAAGTATACTACTTCCTAAAGCACACCCTTGTAGCTAATCATAATTCTGGATGCTACATCATAACTGACTTTTATTACCTAGTAATTTTAGAAAGAACCAAACTGATTAGAAAGTTTTTACCTGCATATGAAAATTCCTTAAATGAATCCACAGATCACACCCTCAGACCCAAAAGCTGCTCCCGAGCACCTGGCATTCCTTAGTCACAACGCTTCAGTGTCCCCAACAGTTCCTTCATTCATTCCACACCCCTCATATAGCAGAAACAAGCATTCCTTCACACACTTTTCAAACAAGGCCAAAAAGATTCAACATAAAAGGAAAAGAAGGAGAAGGGAGGGGAAGGGAAGGGAAGGAAAGGAAAGGGAAGGGAAGGGAGGGGAGGGGATCAGAGTAGGAAAAAAAGGGGGGGGGGGGTCCCCAGCAGCTGTACTTGTGCTGTGTGGGTGGTTGACTGCACACTGAGGAATATACATACCCACAATGCCAACCTAAACTCCAAGTGCAAACTGGAAAGGCTGCTGAAAGAAGACACAAGGCTTCACAACATCCAAACTGCAGGAGAAAGGAATGGAAAAATCACACCCAAACACCACCAACGGTGTACTGAATTAAGCCTCTTAGACCTATACATAAATGAAATGAAATGAAAACTGAGATCTATAAATAACTACAGGGTAGCTATCCCACCACCGGACACATACATGCTTTAAACAACAAAGCTGGCCACACCTGTTAGTAAAACCATTATTATAATGCAGAGAAGGGCAGTCAGCAGCTCCTGCCAGGAACTCTTGTTCTGCGTTCAATCTCCCTAAGTTTCTCCCTTCCTCCTCAAGACCTAAGCTCAAGCTAACATAAATCTCCAGATCACAGAAGTGCTTGATATGTGCAAATCACAATTAAAATGAAACTTATGATATCTTAAACAAATTTAGATTCGAAAGGCATTTAGTTACCAAGACAGGTGAATCTCAACTGTGTGACTTTCTACAACATTCAAGTATCCCTTCCATCACATAAACGAAAAGCTCTTTTCAGGAACCATGACTTCTACATAATATTCCTCTTTCTGATTATAAAAGTCACACTTGATTATTTTAGAAAATTTACCAGTACTTGAAAAATACAAATAAGAAAATGAAAGTTAACCACAATCTTAAAAATCATCCTGGCAATTCTCTGCTTGTCCTTTTTCTGAGTTTGTAAAGACTATACGTATATAAATACTACTTTTCTAACCTGGTATCAAACTACATTGCCTAGAGTTTTTACTCTACCTTTCTCATTCAACACTAAAACTCAGGTTATATCTCACCGTATCATTAAATTCTCCAAAGCAGCATGTCAACATGTGTCTAACATATTACTCTACATTAGTATTTACTGTAATTGGAAAGTAATATTTCTTAGATATTAGTTCTTTTCCAGTTTCATCGTGACTTAAAACAAAAACTCAACTGGCATTTCTTTATACTATACTATTCCTTTAGTATAAGTTACCAAGTCAGAGTCAATTAGACTAGAGGCATTCTAAACTTCTGGTACATTACTAGCTCAGACTGTGGTGTCTCTAACTTTTTAAATTAAATTTGGGGATAGAACATGCACACATAGAGGTCAGAGGACAGAGGGAGTCCATTCTCTCCCTTCACTGTGTGGGTACTAGGGATCAAACTCAGGTTATCAGGCTCAGAACCAACAGCCTGACACTGACACATCCGGATGGCCCATTTAGAGTTTTTATCTGATGACTTTCTAAGTAGAATGAATTAGTTTACAATGAGTATGTATTTTTTTGGACTGTTGAAAGAAGTACACTTTCTTACCAAGCACCTCAAGAAAAGGACCTTCACACAGGACCATCCTACTGTAGCCATAAAAGACATCAAGGCAGTCTCCTTAAGACTTACTGTGAGCGCCCGTGTAGTTGAGGTAATGAGCTCGTGAGAAACTGCAGCAACAACTCTGGAGAGGTTGTTTTCCATGGTGACATCTGTTATACTTGGCAGTAAACTATAACCTCTATAGATTCTGGTAAGAAAAAGACAGAGAATATGCAGCATATATTTGTCAAATGGCATTTAAAAGCTTATAGTTAGAGTCCAGAAGAAAGTGAAGCAATACTGACTTTAAAATAAAATAGAGGCTGAAAATGAGGCTGGGGTATGGCTCAGTACTGGAGTAGTACAGAAAGACTGGAGTAAATGTGTTCATCATTTAAATAAAAAAAAAGGCCTGACTTCTCCCTCACCAGATGCCTCACACTTTCTTTATAGTATGCTGCTAGTTATTTGTTTGTTTGTTTAAATTCTCAAGTTGGTTTTTCCATGAGAAAAGATGACAGTCATATAGAAGCAATGACTTTAAAATTTGATGAGCTGAGTTCCAAATTCAGAAAAAAAAATTATCAAATTATCATGTGAGCTTGGAAGTCATTTGTCAAGTTTTTTGTTTATTGTTTCAAATCAGCAAAAAAAAAAAAAAAAAAAAAAGGTTATCATCCTGTAAATCCAGCCTTGCAAAAGAATTTAAAAGACAAGAGTTCCAAGCATGTCTTAACTACTGCTACTACAATCTTCTTTGCAAACTAGTTTTCTGATGAAACTTGTTCATTCACTGGAGCGTTCCTGCTCTGCCAACCTACCAGTCAGGTAGGACAGGTTATGTGGCCAATGGACCCTGCTCATGCTCCAGTAAGACAGGCCTGAGAACCATCGCTGCATGTAGCAGTCTGACCCTTGGGATCAGCCCACCCATGCATTAGCAGGGACACTAAAAAAGTGAAAATTTTCCAGATAGCATGTGACATTCGCAAACAGAAACACAACTGACAATATAAAGAAAGAACTTAATGAACTCATTGAAAGACTGAGGACATCACTGCTGTGTGACTGAGGTGGATCTTAACCACAGGGGGCTGCGGCCAATCATGGTATCAAACGAATATCTGCTGATGAGTGATGGCCTCCTCCTCCTCTAAAGGCTGTGTGTGGTTTTAAGGAAAGAGAACAGAAAGCAGGCATCACGAGAGCACATCTGCTGAGAAGCCAAGGTGCTGCGGGCGGGCCAGGTACCTGGTTATGGTGCTCACAGAGAAGTGCGATGGCGGCTGCGTCTCATGCATGAGGAGTTTCAGGTGGACACTGCTTTGATCTCTTGCTACAGCCACTACTGGGTCAGCCTGTCCTTGGTCACATTTATAGAACAGCTTTGGGACAAGCCTGCCGTGAAAGGAGAGCTGATCTATACAGAAGGTGCAGGAAATTCACCCATCACCACACCTTTCCCCAGATGGCTAACCCAAACCTATGCCCACCACAGCAGCCAGAACTGTGGACAGCCATTACATCCAGGAGGCAGAAATAAGCAGGACTCGCTTTCCTTCTTAGTGGTCTCTAAACTCCAAATTTTGACAATGAAAGCAATAGAAGGCTAGTGCTTTGCTTTTTCAAATTATCACTTTAGTAAGTGCTTTTAAATAAGTAAAAGGAACTACAATTAGTCAAACTCATCAAAGCATACTTCCTACAGCCTTTTGATTCTGTCTACCTTTCCCATTCTTGTACTATATATTTCAACCAAGAGTAAAGGGATAAATACTGGTAAACACCTTGTTAGCGATGCTGCAGCAACATGTCGCACCCTGGGGTCTTCATCTCCAAGCAAATAAATGACCACATTATTAAGCACTCGTTCTTGCAATTTTAAAAACTTTAGAGAGACAGAAAATAAAAATAAGTTTAATTTCTATAATCAGTTGAATTTTATGTAATTAAGGTATTTTTGGAGTTTGTTGTTGCTGTTCTTTTGATTGGGGAAGTTTGGATATTTTTTGAGATATGGTCTTACTATGTGGCTTTGGCTACTCTGAAACTCATTATTTAGATCAAGATGGCATTGAACTCACAGAGATCTGCCTGCCTCTGTCTCCCAAGTGCTGGGATTAAAGGCATGGGCCAGCAAATCCAGCTAGATAAGGAAGGTATTCGGGAAAGCTGGTCAGGAAGCACTCAGGAGGACTCTCCTGACATAAAGAGTTAAATACATAACACAACACAGGCATTCAGCAAGAGTTCACACCACTAGGGAACCCTGCGAAGACAGTTTCCAGAAGACAAGGCCCATAGTCTCACAAAATGAACTGCTTACCCCTGTATAATGATGAGCTCCTCGGTGTAAACTTTCTGCTTTTGCCTCCAAAAAACTCACCAGCCTAACGAAAGAGCATATTCAATAGTGATGTCATTCATTTAGCAAACACAGTGCTGGCCTACAGCCTTCAGGCAGCTAAACATGAAAGTAGCTCACCCCAGTGTCCTGTGAGTCTCTCAGAGGCAGCTCAAATGTAGTTAGATTGATTCACGATCTTCTATAAATTCCTGACTAAGTAAGTGAGTACTGGATAAAAAGCCTTACATCAAAATACATATCTACTTCTTCAAAAGTGTTCCATGAATGAGCTCAAACACAGAGAAGGCAAGCACACTGTGACTCCCACCCAAGTGACCAGCTGTGTGCCCCTTTCCACAGTCCTAATCGCAGCGACAGAATAATCCTTCAGAGATATTCTAAGGATGGGATACGATAACCCACGAGGTCTACAGTGGCTTTAAAAAACAATCAAACAAGCTGGAGAGATGGCTCCATGGATAAGGGCACTGGCTGCTCTTCCAGAGGACTAGAGTTTGATTCCCAGAAACCACAGACAGCTCACAACTGTTCATAACTCCAGTTCCAAGGGTTTCAATTCCCTTTTCTGGATTCCATGAACACTGCATGTAGTACACATACATACATACATGCAGGCAAAAACAAAACAAAACAAAAAACAATCAAACAAGCAAAGAACAGTAACAACACACACAGAAATCTGAATAATAAAGGTACATTTCCCTTCTAAGAGAAACTGTTAAAATATCTCTAACCAAAACTTCCTCTTAGGAAATGAAAGACATAACATGTCACATTTTGGGGCATTTTTGTTTGTAGGAGGTGGGTGAGTGGTGTGTATGTCTCCAGTGGTCACTCAGATGTTTCTCAGGAGTCATCTACCTTGTTGGTTTTAAGGGTTTTTTTTTTTTTGTGGGGGGGGGGGGAATTATTTTTTTTTTTTTTTTTTAAATGTGTATTTAAAATTAGCCAAGTGGACTCAATTTAGATAATTTCAATTTTGTTAGCATCATCCAAAGCATTAGGAAGCAGTCGAACATAAGCCTTCTTTCCATCAGGCCTGATAAGGGTATTGACTTTGGCCACATAGATATCACAGTTTGTTTACAGTCTGTTGATCTGGTGTTTGTTGGCCTTAACAACCACAATGAACCCAGTTGCCTTCTAGCTTCTTCATGGCTGACTCAGTGGTCGGAAAGAACTAGATTATGGTGGAGCAGTCAAGCTTGTTTCTCCCGGGAGTGTTCTTGTAAAGAAGGGATCCGGGCTGCCCAAGGGGCAGGTGGGTGATGTATAGATAGATACCTTCCACAGTGCCTTCTGGACTTTCACTGTCTTTACTTTGGCTTCAGCTTGGGGGCAGTGGGGGGGGGGGGAGGCAGGAGTTTTCTTCTTCAATTCAGTGCCCTCTTGTTCTTTGAGCCAGGGTCTCTCTCTATAAACCTAGAGCTTGCCTACTAAATGAGGCGAGATGGCTGACCAGCAAGGCCCAGGGACCCAACCTGTCTCCACGTCTCCAGTGCTAGGATAACCACATCTGCTTTCACATGGGTACTGGTACCAAACTCAAGTCCTGCTTGTGCTACAAGCATCCACCCCCCCACCCCTCAGATTGATTTTTAAAATGGTAATAAATTACTATTCAGCTATTTCCCTTAAATCAGAATAAAGGTAAGTACATTTTTAAAAAAGCTCGTAGCCTTTTTTTAAAAGTTTGAAACAAGGTTTCAAAAAAAAAAAAATCAAGGGGGCTAGAAAAATGGCTCAGCAATTAAGAATACTTTCTGCTCTTCCAGAAAACTGGAGTTCAGTCCTCAATAACCAAGTCAGGAGGCTTAGAACCATCTATCTAGCTCTGCTCCAGGGGATGTCATGCCTCTGGCCTTCTCAGGCACTTGCTTGCACTCATGTGAACATACCCACATGCCCAAATACATACATGTTTATATATAACTAAAAATAATAAAACTAAATCATATATTTTTTAATTCCTACCTTCTAGAAAACCAAGACAAGCAGAAAAATCTATTCCTCTTCCAATATCAAAATCTCCATATTCAGAGTTCAACAAAAAGTACTGTGAACTATCGTATGTTCTCTACCTAAACGCAGATGATCCTAACAGGCAGTACACACAACGGCCATGCCAACGACAGAGACTTCAAGACTTTCAGTTCTTAACTTGAACTTCTGAATCTGAACTCGGTCCCCTTACCTGAAGTCAATCTCTGCAAGGGTTTCCAGCAGCTCAGTCCTTACCAACCAGTAGGAGCTGTTCTTCAGAGGCAACATATCAATGAGCAGTTGTAATCCCAAGTCACTGTAGCTGCTGCTGCAAAGACTCAGGACGCAGTGCTGAAAAACCCAGCCCAAGGCAGGAGGCATCAGGATCAGACATCTCATCTTAAGACAGCATTCTTATACATGCACCTGTTTTGTCCTATTCTATTTTTAAGCAGCAACAAGAATGCTACAGGTTCCCAAAAGTACTCCAGATACATCTTTATCTTACTAAATTTAAGTTTAAAAGTCAATGTGCCCATTACACATACTTTTGTTTCCCTGCCTCCCTTGACTCCTAAGCCACAATCTCAGAAACACTAATCATCAATTTACAAGAAAGAGAATGCAGCACAGTCCTACCACCATATGAAAAGAAGTCTCAGGACCAGCATAAGGACAAGAGACCTAGATCAAAGAGTACCTTGGATGTTACTGGGTTCTTCTGATGTACAAGGAAACAAAGTGGGTCTTGTACTGCTATTTCCCCTGTGGCCTCAGAGTCTAAGGGCATTAACCTGTAATTATCCTATACATGGATGACACACATGGCCTACCTACCAGCATAGCATCTGTGCTATCAGCATACCTCCTCTGCTCAAAGATACAACTGACTGAAACAACTTTTAAAAAAAAAAAAAAAGAGGAGCTGGGGGCTAGAAAGATGGCTCACTGGTTAAAAGTGCTTACTGCTCTTTTGGAGGACCTGAGTTTGGTTCCTGGCATCAACATCAGGTGGCTTAAAACCACCCTAAATTTCAGTTCCAGGGGATCCAGTGTCCTCTTCTGTCTTCTGTGACTTTTGCACTTACATACACAATCTCTCTCTCTCTCTCTCTC
>CABHPQ010000178.1:52694-67271 GCA_902168405.1 Peromyscus aztecus
ACACACACACACACACACATATTAAAAACTAAAATCTTTTAAAAAAATTGGAACTAGAAAAACATTACTTTGAGGTTATTAAATTTTAAAAAGGGAAAATATTCTCCTCCCTAGATTTAACCACTGTGTTTTTGTTTTTGTTTTCTCTGGTTAAATTTTCTGCTATGGCCAACTGTGACTTAGGAGCCAGCTGACAGGAAATGTTCCACATTACTCCCATTTGAGGAGCCAAGGCTCTTTTAACAAAAGACAAAGTACCAGGCCAGTTAAATAATACCCATAATTCCACTGCAGCTCAACAGTCTACAATCTTAAGACATATTTTTAAAAATTCAACAAATTTTATATTTGAGAATAGCAAGATACATTTTTAAACATTTCCTTTAGGAGAAAGAATGTTTCAAATAAAGATTCTAAGAATTAAAATTAAAAGTTTATTTATTAAATTTTAATATTATGGCAATGTTTTTCAAAAGTTAAGTGGTAGATCCCTGAAAATTATTGTTTACAAGCTCTGGAAATGTGACCTATCAGCTCCAAATTTAACTGTATCAATGGCAAGCTCATTAAACCAAGAAACAGTTTATGTAAAACATTATACTCACCCTCACAGCAGTACAAGCCAACTTGCAAGTAACAGAAGATTCATCCTTCAAAGTTTTCTGCAGCAAAGGAATGCAGTCCACCAGAGAAAATGTATTTCCTAACCAGAAGAATGAGCAAGAAATGTCTCTGTAGAAGTATGAACTGAACAATATCCAGAAAACACACCAGGGCAGACTTTCCGTTACCTGTCAGGGTTCTAATGGTGCCCAGCCAGTCACCAACACGGAGCCGGGACCTGCTGAGGATGGAGTAGATGAGGGTCCCACAGAGAATGGCAGTAGCTCCTCGGACCTGTGGGTCTCCATGATCGATGTAGTTCAAGATGTCAGAGACATACTGTTCCTCTGTGAACACAAATGGCCCAATCTGTACCTTCCCCACTAACAAATTTATAGTACAAATAAAGCCTCATTCTCAGAAAAGGAAGAAAAGAGAGCATTTTACAAGAGAGCATTTTACATCTGCAAAGGACTTGACTATAATATCCTAAGTAGTAAAAGATGTTTGGGGTTTAAAGGTTCTAGATTCATCACACTGCAATTATCTCAACACATCAGAATTTCCAGGTTGTGATTCCAGTTTGTTAGATAAAACCAGACTTCCAGAAAATTGGGAATCAATCTACCTCAAGATCCAGTGATACCACTCTTGGGCATATACCCAAAGGATGCTCAATCATACCACAAGGACACTTGCTTAACTATGTTCATCACAGCATTATTCATAACAGCCAGAACCTAGAAACAACCTAGATGTCCCTCAACTGAAGAATGGATAAAGAAAATGTAATATATTTACACAATGGAGTATTACTCAGAAGTAAAAAAACAAGGACATCATGAAATTTGCAGGCAAATAGACAGAACTAGGAAAAAATCATCCTGAGTGAGGTAATCCAGACCCAGAAAGACAAACACGGTATGTACTCACTCATAAGTGGGTGTAGATGTAACGCAAAGGATAACCAGAGATCCAGAGAAGCTAGGAAACAAGGGGGACCCTAAGAGGGATGCGTGGGTCACTCTGGGAAGTGGAAATAGATGAGATCTCCTGGGTAAACTGGGGACTAGGAGACAGGTTAGAGGGGAGGGGATAGGTGATGGGAACATGAGGGTTCAGAATGGTCGAGCTGGGGGAGGGTCGGAGAGGGAAAGCAACGAAAGGTATCTTGATAGAGGAGAGAGAAACCTGTTGCCAGGGAAAATCCCAGGAATCCACAAGGACGTCCTCAGCTAAGACTCCTAGCAATAGTGGAGAGGATACCTGAATTGGCCTTCTCTGTAATCAGATTGGTGACTACACTAATTGTCATCATAGACCCTTCATCCTAACTGATGGAAGCAGATGCAGAGATCCACAGCCAAGCACAGCCAGCTCTGAGAGTTCAGTTGAAGACTGGATTCCCCCCCTGGAAGAGGGATTATATGAGCAAGGGGTGGGAAGGGGAGGGGGGTAAGAAGATCCTGCCAGGGAAACCCACAGAGAAAGCTGACCTGAGCTTGTGGGAGTTCACAGACTCTAGACCAACAGCCAAGGAGCCTGCATGGGACCAACCTAGGCCCTCTGCATGTGGGTAGCAGTTCTGTAGCTTGGTCTGTTTGTGTGGCCCCTAGCAGTGGGACCAGGATCTGTCCTTGGCACTGGCTTTTTGGAACCTATACCCTATGGTGGGATGCCTTGCTCAGTCTTGATGCAAGTTGGTCCTGCCTTAACTTGATATGCCATGCTTTGTTGACTCCCATGGGAGGTTTTACCTTTTCTGAGGAGTGGATGGGGGAGGGGTAGAAAGGAAGTGGGAGGAAGGAACAGGAGGAGAGGAGGGAGGGGAAACTGTGGTTGGTATGTAAAATTAAGTTAAAAAAAATTAATAATAAAAAAAACTTCCAAGATTTCATTTGAAAATAAAGATTAGAAACAATCAATCTAGTATATATTTGTTAATTCTAAACACACTAACACTGGTCTGCCCTGTCACTCAAAGAAAGAAAGACGGTAGAAGATACTTCCTGCTTCAGAACAACTGTGTCCAATTGGAGACAGGGTGTGGTGCTTTCCTGTCCAGTCTTAGTCTGAATGTGGATTTCTGAACCCGGTGAATGTGACACAGAGCAATTTAACAATGCAGCTTGTGATCTGAGAAGAAATCCACTACATGTATAAATGGCTCTTACATTCCTAGATTTCTATTTTATGACTTGAGTGCTTCCACTACACACATAGCATCCATCTAAGGGAGTCATGAGACTAAGAACATGACCATGTGCACATCTGGAGAACTCCAACACAGCTGAAACACACAAGTTAACTAGAAACACTCACTGCCCTAAGACAAAAGAAGGCAAGACTGTGAGATAGCTTAAGTACTGATTAACTTGGAGAAAGAAGTGAACTTTCAACATACCAGCACTTTCCATGGTGTCAAGAGGTACTTTATACAGTTTGCTGAAGAAAGATTCTGGATGAAGGGCCACGGCTGCACCAATACAGCTGAGGGCCAGGGCTTTCACACTGACCCTCACATCTCTGTCTGGAACCAGTGCTGCAAAGGAACCACCCAGACCCCTTCAGCCTTTTCCAAGAAACAAAATCCACCCCTCTCATATCCTCCTCCTCTCACCAACTAATGGGAAGTAAAGCTTACCCAATAACAAGGTGCCAACAGACCACCTAGCTGACATCTAAACCCCTGAGCATCCCCTGACTCTGCAGCTACTCTTCGTGCTTACCTTTCTTTTCCCCGGTTAACAAAAAGGAAGCAGATAAAAGGCGGACACAATGGACCAGAGGAGCAGAATCATCATCATTAGGCTGTCCTATGTCACCTTTGATTCGGCAAGGCTAGAACAGAGAAGTAAACATTTGATTCACTAGTTCAGTCAACAAAATGAACCACACCAGGGTGCTAGGGACAGAGATGCGCATACTTAGCCACCTCCATGCCTGATCTCAAAAAGAACACAGTTGGAACTCTAAAACATAGGGCCACGGGGCTGTGGCAAGAGTCAAGCTTAGTATGGAGCAGGTACACTGGGCAGGAAGGTGTTAAAGTACAGCATTCAGGAAATGCTCTTCACATTGGCAAGCCACAAGTGGCTACTGGAAATGTAGAAGATACTACGAGTTCCAGGCCAGCCAAAGCTATATAGTGAGAACCTGTCTCAAAGCACAAACACACAAACAAAAAGACAAAGGCAAAGGAAAAAGCCAGAAAAGCCCAAAGGTTGGAAGGATATAACAGAAAACTGGAGGGCACTCTCAAAGGATACCATTTTGACTGATGGGATTAAATGACAAAAATGCATTCCTGACTTCAAGGAATTTAAAATTCACTGTAAATACAGTAATGTGAATGTAAAACAAACAACACAGAGAGATGTTTTCAACAGTTGAGTAAATAAAACCAAGAACTGCTGCAAAGCTCTGCACAAGCCTCAAAGAAACGATACAGGATTATTAGGCAGGGAAGGGCTCAGCACAGGCTAGCTCTCAGGAAGTAGAACTGAGGCACCTATTAAGAACATGGGTACCCCTGGAGAGGCAAAAAAAAGACAGAGGCCTGGGAGTGTCCACGGTTTCTAGGGGAAAGAAAATAAGCCCAGAGCTGGGATAGGAACAAAGGAGAACAGCAGACGCCAGGGAAATTCCAACCCCTTGCACACAAGCTAGCTCCTGCCCATGAAGCTCACCTTGCTTTCTGGGTCACTCACTTCAGCAACTTCATCTCTTGATACAACCTTATCTATACTGCTGTCAGAAGGTTGCCTGCTATGACCCATTCTCTCCAATAAGTGTGCCTGCTGAAGGGCTTTAAAAATAGAAATCATGAGTGAGGGACAAGTTTTCAATCAAAGTATGTGTGTATGTACACAAAGATAACATGAAGGTATAGGATTTAAATCAAAGTCTGATTATACCTAAATTACCATTTTTGGCTGCCATTTAACAGTTCAAAAAAAAAAAATAAGGATACTGAAAAGTTTCTTCTTGGAAGTAAAGATAAAGATGTCTAAGGATGAAAACATTTCCATCATATAAAGTGAACTTACCCAGAGAAGAGTTTCTGAAGACATCCGAGACTTCACTGGAAAGAACACCTGAAGCCTCCTCCTCCTCCTCCTCCTCCTCCTCCTCCTGTGGCTGTCCTATCTGCATGCCTAAATACTGGCTGTCAGCACCATCTAACACCTACACAGATGAAGGGGAACTGTCAGGGGCAAGCCCTTCAAAAAACCCACCAACAGAGCAGAGCTTTTAACTTTTTATTTATTCTTTGTGGCTTTCACATCATGCATCTGGATCCCATTCATCTCCCCATTTCTTCATATCCACCATCTACCTTTGCAACTTCCTCTTCCCGCCCACCCGCCCACCCGCCCATCCCCCAAAAAAATAAAAGTTAAGAGAAGAAAGGAAAAGGAAAAGGAAAAGGAAAGGAAAGGAAAGGAAAAAAATCTGGATGTGGAAGCTGTAGTGTGACAGTGAGTCACAGTTTACCCTTTATATATATATCTTTACTTGCAAGTGTTCATTGCAAAGAATCACTGGTCTGGTTTGAGGCCTCTGGTTTCTGCTACATGTACCATTGATAGTGGGCCCACATCGGGACTCCTCTTGGACATCCTGTTGTTGCCCTGTGTCATGGATATCCTGCAGCTTTGGATGTGCAGAACCAGCCCCTTCACATGCTCCAGCAGATAGGGTGGATGTTGGGGTGGACCAACTCATAGCCCTGGTTCTGGGCCTAGGTGATTACAGGGTTGGTTAGCCTGCCAGCTCTCCCTCATCCTCACCACCAGAGTGAGCTCTCCAGCATTGCCCTGGCTATTTCACCCTAGACAGCAAGGAGCAAGGGGCAGGATATAGCTCTCCTACCTTCACACCCTCAGGGTGAGGGTCAGAAATAGCTCTCCTGTTCTCATGACCTCAGGAAGGGCCAGCTTGCCCACCTGCCACAGGTGGTGGTAGTGGGGGGGCATCTCTCCCTCACTCATGCTACCTTATGGCAGATGAGGGGTGAGACCAGATCTCCCACACTCATGTTCTCAGGGTCAGCTCACCAGAACTGTTTATGTGTGCAGAATTCAAAGACCATGTTGCATCAGTGGCACACACAGAACCCGAAGGGCAATTACTTATTCAACACCCATAGGAAAATGCATGTGTAAAAGCAACAAGCAAGAGCTCTTCACTGCTCAGAAAAGCTTTGCTGTGGAATGTTATCTGGGCATGACACAGTTGCTGTGCTCTTGAACACTAAGCATCTATGATTACATACACCAGGCTTGCACAAGATAGGCAATTAACATTCTGGGGGCAGGTTTGTGGAACCTTACTCCTTCCTAAGGATACTAATGATGGTAGGGATAAACATATTCATGCTTCAGTGGGATAGATGATGGTTATAAGCTGCCCATACTCTGGTAGGGAGTCCTTGGCTCATGCTCCTCTAAGCAGCTCCAATTAAACTAACTGATTTATCAAACTAGACTTAGGCAGAATCATTACTTTGGTCTGTCATTGGTGTCCTATCTGGGGTAAACAGACATTTGTTTGTCTCCCCAGGGAAAGGTCACACAACAAACTTTTACAGCTGTAGAAATTCTAAAGAAATTTCACTCTGTAAACTTTTTTTGATATTAAAAAAAATCTTTTTAGAAAAAGGACATGAGAGGAGTTAGGCAGAAAGGTGAGGGATAAACATCAAAATACATGTATGGAAGTCTCAAAGAATAGTTTGTTTTGTTTTGTTTTGTTTTTTGTCTTCATAGACAAATTTTTCGGTAAGTTAGAAACAAGGACAAGGCTTTTAGACAAGAATATAACAATAGGTTACCTCCACTAAATTTATAAATACTTCATATTGTCCAGCCATGAACCTGGAGCAGATTCTGTGGCAAAAAGTTCCTGGACAAAACAGCAATGTGGAACCAATGAGAACTCAAGGATGTGGAGAAAAGAGGATACCATATCCTAGAGCCAGAATATCTTAGGGCATCTTTAGCCCTTAGATAGTCATTTATTATCTTCTCTTTGTGACTTTAAATCTTTGTTTTGTTTCGAGAGAAAGAGTTTTTATGTATCACTCTGGCTGCCCTAGAACTTGCTTTGTAGACCAGGGTGGCCTTGAACTCAGCTACAACGCCTCTGCCTTCCAAGTACTGAGATTAAAGGTGTGTGCCACCACTCCTGACGTACATAACATCTTTTAACCCTTAAGAATTCTTTAGGATGTGTACAGAACCCTAGTTTCCATTAATTGAGATCTCCCCACTTTACTCTAATTGCCTATCTGAGTTACCTATCAATGTATTTGAAAGATGTCTTGATTTATAAAAAAAATTTCTTTTTCCTGATACTATAAAGACTTCATTCACCAAGCTGTCATCACACTGGAACACAGAAACTAGAGTAACCTGAATCTGTGTTCTTGGGCCACAGTCACTAATATTTGGCTTCAGAATAAACTTACTCTTACCCTCTTTGAGGTGAGAGCTGTATTTCTGTATTAACAATCCCATATTGCAGAATGTTTCATATCCATTTGACATGTCTTGTGTAATTTACCTGAAAACCTGAGCAAGGGCTACTGGGAAGATGGCTTGGTGGGTACAGTGCTCAACTGTGCAACCACGAAGACATGAGCTCAGGTCGCTAGCACCGAAGTAAAACCAGGTGTAATAATATGCATCTGTCACCCCAGCTCTAGGGGTTGGGACGGAGTGGGTACCAGAAGTTTGTTGACCAGCCAGGCTAGCTAACAGGTAATCTCCAGGTTCAGTATGAGGTCCTGCCTCAAACAGTAAGGTACAGTGGGACTGGGGAGACAGCTCAGTCGACAAGGGTGCTTGCTCGGCAAGCATGAGGCCCTCAGTTCAAAACCGCAGGACATGTGTAAAAATCCAGGCACGGCTGCACAAGCCCAGAAACCTCAGCACTGGGGTCAGGGATAGGTAGAGATAGATAGGTCCTGCAATCTCATTGGCCAGCCAGCCAAAGCAAAAACTGTGAGCTTCTAATTCACTGAGATGCTGCCTCAAGGCAAGGAGGCAGAAAGTGAGAGAGGTTGATACCTGCCATACTGGCTCTGCCTCCGCTTATGCATGCATAGGGATGCATACCTGCACACTCATGCATGCACTACACACATACAACATACACCATACATGCACAAATAATTTTTCTGTATCATAAAAACATATTCCAAATTTTCAATAAAAGATAATCTATATAATCAAGGACAACTATAAATAAATATCTTCTCTTGAATGGGGTTTACCCAAACTCTCTAAAAAGAGATCAACTTCTCAGCAGGTAAGGTGAGCAATTTCACTGGCATCGTAAGGAACATCTATTGGCCACCTGGAGAGGCAGAACCAGGTCAGATATTTGCAGTCGTGTGCGTGTGCGAGCTCACTCACGTAGAGTGGGTACATACATGTGGAGGCCAGAGGTCAATGATATGTGTCTTCTTCAGTTGCTCTCTCTTTTTGAGACCAGGTCTCTCTCTGAGCCTGGAGCTCACCCATTTGGGATAGACTGGTTAGCCAGCAAGCCCCTGTCTCTACCTTTCCAGTGCTGGGATTACAAGTGTGCGATCACAACGCCCAGCTTTTAACATGGGTATTGAGGATTCAAATTTATGCTTGCATGGAAGCAATTTACTGCAGCCATCTTCTCAGTTCCTGTGATCACAACACACTGACTTCTGACTTGAATTCAGTGTTTTATATTTAGTCTAATATCTTATTTATATTTCAGAAATGCTGGGTACAATATAAAATTTAGAAGCAAGTCAAAATATCCTGCCATAGTCTTAATAAAATATATTCTACACTAGCTGACATTTAATTATATACACTTAAAATTGAATGTAAAAACTATTCTACTTTTAGGTATATAGCCAAAAGAATTGAAAGCAGGGTCTTAGAGATATTTTGTAGATCCATGTTCACAATGCCATTATTCATACTCGTTAAAATGTGAAGGTAGAAACCCTGCCTCGAGGGGAAAAAAAAAAAGTGAAGGTAACCCAAATGTTCACTGACAGATGGAAGGATAAGCAAAATGTGATCTATCCATACAATGGAATGTTATTCAGCCTTAAAAAAAATGGGGAAATTCTCACACATGCTACACAGAGAGCACTGTGTTAAGTAAGCCAGTCATATAAGGATAAATACTACATGATAAGCATACTGCATAAGAAACCTACAGTCATCAAACTTGGATTGCCAAAACACAACAACAACAACAATGGGTTCAAGAGGAGTGCACAAGCCTTACAGAGGGCAAGGTTTCAGAAGATGGAGACGTAACGGAGGGGTACAGTGGTGATTCAACCACTATTTAAATATATTTAATACCACTGAACTAACTGTACACTGAAAAATGGATAAGAAGATTTTGTTATAAGTTACTTTACTACACTAAGAAGAAGAAGAGGAGGAGGAGGAAGAGGAGAAAGAGGAAGAGAAGAAAATAGCAATTCAGAATGTAGACCAGGTGTGGATCATGCCCACATTCCCAACAATCCAATTGAGGCAGACCTCAAATTTAAGGCCAGCCTAGGCTAGGACCCTGTTTCAGAAATACAAAACAAAAACAAACTGACAAGCAAGCATAAAAACCCCACAACTCTGCACACATTTTGCAACAAACTTTCTGATTGTACAATCAGATGTACTGATCTCTGAGATGAAAGATCCACAAACTCAGATGTCACAGAGACAGAAATATGTGCTAATCTAAAATGGAATGTGGTGTAAGCACGGTGAAAGGTCAAAAAGTGCTAAAAAATAATACACAGTATTAATATTACCAACCACATTTCATTAAGACCATAGATGTTTACAATTCACAAGCTCCTTGAAGATTTTAAAGTAGCTATTGAACCAGGTCCAACCAGGTATTAAAGATATGTCAAGTGTACAAGACGGATATAAGTAAGTTGACTTTGACCTCCATGGTTCAATACAAAAGATACTAGGCAATTTTTTTCAAGTTCTTTGTTACCCATTTGAGCTGGGGGCCTCTGCACTATTAATGCAGAGTAATGAAGAAAAATGAGCAGGAGGGGCCAAGTGTGGGCATCTAGGAATGAGCTCCAGAGGACCAAAGGGTCCAATGCAGAAGAAGCAGGGCACCCTCCACCCACTCACAATTTCAGAACTGTCGGAAGGAGTCACAGCTGAATCAGGCCCTTCAGTGGTGGTCTGAGAGCTGTCACTGATGGGTGAGGAGGCCTGGGTCCCATCATTCAGGTCCATGGCAGGGTCAGATGGGACGGCACTGAACTGGCTGGAGCTGTGGCTCAAGATGTCCTCCTCATCCCCATCAGTAGCAGCACTGGTCAAGTCACAGCCCGACAAATCCACAGAGTCTGCTTGAAGTGTGTGCTGGGACCGTGGCTGCTCAGTGATGATGTCATGACCTACAGAACCAGGAGTGGAGACACCCGAAGAAGCAGCGAGCTCTCCACCAATCTCACTCTTCACAGAGGCTAAAGACACAGAGAAACTATTTGTCAAATGGCCAGAAGAAACAGTAGATAGAAATCAAAGCTACGCAAAATGACAAAAAGTTCACTGTATTGAATGTTCTAACTATGCAACAGCCTGGCGCATAGTGAAGAAAAGAGTGAGCAGTACAGCAGAGCTGGCTGGAACAAGCAGATTTCTCATGGCTGCAAATATTCTCAAATGTGTCCCATCACAAAACTCAAATCCAAGTTCTTAAGCAACTCTAAAGCCACACACAGGATGTGTGTAACTCAGAGGCAGCTGGGTCAGGGACACAAGGAAACTCCCAGAAACAAGCAACAACAGAACCAACAGTGAATGCACATCCCTTTAGTGTGGGCTTGCCTTCTTCCAAGTCCTGTTCATCTCACTCCAGGCCTACCCTTTGACAGGATAAACACACTCCACATTTCCCTAGTTTAATTTTGAAATTCCCACTTACAAACAATACTGTGTGAGATCAAACTCACTCAGTATCCATTCTATAACCCAATATTTAACATTTATTCATCCTTAAATGTCTGGAAGGACTTGCAAAAAGAAAGTGGTTGATTTGCATTGCAGGAAATGAAAGGTGCTGATGGTTGGGAACAGTAGATTGTAACAATAAAAGGGCATGCTTTTAGAAAGCATGGCTTGTTTTATGAAATAAAACATTAATTATGAACACAAAATCTTCAAAAAACATGAACAAGGTGTGAGCAGTGGCCTGGTAAAGGCAACTGGGTCACAGGCAATTGAGTTTTATACTCATCTTGGCAGGCCAAAGTTCTTGTTCTGTTGACTTTTTTATCTTGTAAGTGGGAGTGGTGGGGTGGGGGGAGACTGAATTCTTAGGTTGTCCTTCCCAAGTATCCTGGTCTTGTTTTTATTTACCTAAAAGTAAACATAACCAAAGCTGTTGGCATTTTATATAGTTATTAGTGTCTTAAGACAATACCTGTGTTTTATAAAGTATACAAATAATCTTACATAACTACTTGCAAGAATAGCCTAAAACAAGAAAAGCACATAGCCACACACATTGAATTTACAAAAGCAGCTGAATTATAAAGCCCATTTTCAGGCTGGAGAGATGGCTCAGTGGTTAAAAGGACCAAGTGCTCTTCCAGAGGATCCTTGTTCAATTCCCAGCACCCACATGGCAGCTTGCACCTGTCTGTAACTCCAGTTCCAGGGCTTCTGATACCCTCACACAGATAAAAATGCAGCAAAACACCAATGAGCATAAAAATAAATTATATATTTTTAAAAAGTCAGATTTTAATTTAAAAAAAAAGGTCACTTTCTGAGCAAGCCACCTCTGCCCCACAATGGCATCTGTAGGCTGAGGTGCCGAAAGGGGCATGAGAGGGTAGGTGGTGAATGAAGGCTGACACTGGCTGCTCATGGACGGTGACAACTACCTGCAAAGGCTGAGCTGCTGACATCTGACCTGGACTCCGAGTCATCTTCCAAGGCTTCTTCTTCTCCTAAGAGCACTTTGCCTAGAGATAATAAAACAATATTACTATTTAATTTTGCTAAAAAAAGAGGTTTTTGTTTTTTTTTTCATCAAATAGTCAGGGAAATAAGTCAGGCATGGTGATATACACTTTTAGTCCCAGCACTCAGGAAGCAGAAAACTATGAGTTTGAAGACAATCTGGTCTATACAGCAAGTTTTAGGCCAACCAAGGCTACATAGTGAGACTGTGTCTCACAAAACAAACAAAAATCAAATAAACATACATTCTAAATTGGAAATCACAGGCATATTTAATTTACCCTCATACAATTTATCCATCATGTGTTTTATATTACTACAACGTTAAAGAACGAAAAGAGAATAACATTTAGAACACTGTAAAGCCAGTAAATCTATAGAGAAAAGGAGGCAGAAGCAATGACTACTGCAACTATATCACAAAGTAATTTTTTATTGATTTTTAATTGCTGTTACAGTTAAATGATTTATTATTACTTAATGAATGAATAGCTTATGGCTGAAAAGGTGCAATTCTATCAATCAGCCCTTGGAATATCCATGTTCTATCTCTACTGGCAAATAAAAACTTGAATATCAAACTCTTACATATAAATAAGTCACTTTCATTTTATTATCTTTTTATATTCTAGACTATAGCTAAGAATTGGGAGGACAAATATTTTCTTGCAAAGTTTTAAAAATATATTTCATAGTTTTATGTTTAAAATTATATTAGAAGGAAAAATCAGCTTTGTGTCTTTTGGTTATATTAGACACAAACAGCACTGCACACCGCCACTATGGTTTGATCCTGATTGTCAGCTGGACTGAACTGAGACATGCCTAAGAGACTTCCAAAGAGGACTGACTGACTAAGAGGGAAGATAGGTGCTCAGTGTGGGTAGCACTGCTCACATTTTGAAATAAAGAATTAAGAATGAGGAACAGGTATATGCCCCTGCTTTCTGATTGCAGTGAAGTGAGCCGCTCTACCACAACTCCCCTGCCATGATGGACCAAGACTCTGAGACTGTGGCCAAAAATATATCTTTCTCCTAAAGTTGTTTGTATCAGTTACTTTGTCACACTGAGGGAACTAAAACAGAACCTATAAAATTGCAGCTTTAAAGGCACAAGCTAATTAGCAAAGAGAAAACAAATCTACGTAAAATCAACACAGCAACTTGACATAAATACTAACAGAGCCTGTCATTAACAGAACATGTAGTTTATGAAATCAAATTAAGACTCAAGAATAGTGAATTTGGATGTTAGTAAAGCAGCTTCTACCCTCCAAGTCAGTAGCTGATGACTATGTTCTGGGAAGAGGTCCCTAGAGTAGATTACTTGAAGACATAAAAGACCTGCCAGGAGCTGTAGAGATGGCTCAGTGGTTAAGAGCACTGGCTGCTCTTCCAGAGGACCTGGGTTCAATTTCCAGCCCACTGTAATTCCAATTCCAAAGGATCTGGCACCCTCACTCACACAGACATGCATGCAGGCAAAACACCAATGCACTACAAAGGAAAGAAGGAAAGAAGGAAAGAAGGAAAGAAGGGAGGGAGGGAGGGAGGGAGGGAGGGAAGGAAGGAAGAAAGGAAGAAAGGAAGAAAGGAAGAAAGGAAGAGTGGAGGGCTGCCAACAGAGCCTACATGCTCCACAACTCTGCTTTTATCTATCTTCTGTCTGGTAGATAAGGCTTGTCTTAGTTATATATAAACTATATAGATATAAAAAACACCATGACCAAAAGTAACTTGGGAAAAATGAGGGAAATGAGGGCAGGAACTGAAGTAGAGATCCTGGAGGAGTGCAGCTTACTGGCCTGCTTAGTCTGCTTTCTTATAGCACCCAGGACCACCAGTCCAGGGATGGCACTGGCCATTGTGAGCGGGACCTTTCTGTATCATCAATCAAGAAGAGCCACCACAGGCTTGCCCACAGGCCAGTCTCGTGAGATATGTTCTCAAGGTTCCTTCTTCCAAAATGACTCTACTTTGTATCAAGTTGACAGAAAAACTAGCCAGCACAACACTTTAACGAAGAATCTGCCAGTTATTAACAAAAAGTTTTAAAATCACTGGTCTAAATAAAAAATTATCAGATTGAGGAAATAGTAGGAAGCAGAATTCATCTCAATAATATCACTTTGTCACCATCTCTGGACAAAGTCACTATGGAATAAGTTATCAGAGTGACTTCATCAAGTATCCCTAGATCTCCCCTAGTTTAAGAATAGAGAGTAACATTTCTTAGAATTCTTAGGGACTTTAAACATTTGTAGTGCTTTCTAAAATCCCAGTTAAGCGTTTCATACTATGCTGACTCAAACATTCTGCTTTCTTTTATTTAAGAGGCGAGGTCTTGCCATGTAGCCCAAATGACGCCTGACTCAGCCTCCAGGTGTGTGCTATAATATCTGGCTCCCCGATTCTTCAAGTAAATGTTCCCTTAATTCAGTGGGGACTAGAATGTTATTCCAGTTAAGAACTCATTCAAAAATGAGGTGTGCTGTAATCCCAGCAGTTGGGAAGGAGAGGCAAGAAGATTTTGAGTTCAAGGACAGCCTGCACTAAAAAATGAGGCCCTATGTAGGGAAAAAACAACAATAAACACCTCATTTAATATGGCAAATAATGCTCAAATTATGACCCAGAAAACAAATATATCCTTTAAGATTTTAAAATAAAAATGACAGCAATTCTTTCCCATGGACATCCATAATGTAAAAGAAAATGGCTCCTGCTACAAAGTGGGCACTTGTATAAAGCTATCAGGTCATATTAGAAACACTGTAATAAAAATAAACAGGTCAGAACATTCATACGTGCTGGGCAGTAGCAGCACACCCCTTTAATCCCAGCACTTGGGAGGCAGAGGCAGGCACATCTCTGTGAGTTTGAGGCCAGTCTGGTCTACAGAGCAAGTTCCAGGACAGCCAGGGCCATTACACAGAGAAACCCTGTCTCCAAAAAAAAAAAAAAAA
>CABHPQ010000179.1:0-13453 GCA_902168405.1 Peromyscus aztecus
GCATCCATGTGACGTGTTTTCATGAATTTAAATATGGATATGTCTAAAGTTGTATTTTCTTTTGCGAATTCAAGTTTACATTGCTAGTTACTAAGTGGAACTACATTTGTATATTTTTAGTGCATCTGTGGTTGGGTGTTTTTCTTTTTCCCTTTTATTTTCCAGACATTTCTAATAGGGTTTGAATGAACAGGGTCTCCCACATGCTCACACAATTTCAAGACCTGGTCCCTGTTTGGTGGCGCTGTTTGGGAAGACTGGATTTTTAAAGGTGGAGCCTTGCTAGCGGAAACAGGTCATTGTGGGCAGGATTTGAGGGTTTACAGCCTCACCCCACTTTCCGTTTCCTACCTACTTTGTGTTGGCATTGGACCATGTGGTCTCTCAGCTTCTTGCTCTAGCTGCCTGCCGCCATGCCTCCTCTCCACCGTTACGGGCTCTCTTTCCGGAACTGTAAACCAAAGTCAGCTCTTTCTTCCATAAGTCACTTTGGTCGTGGTGTTTTATCACTATCACAAAAAAAAAAACAAAAACCCTAAGGCACTATTAATCCATCGATGCAACAAGCCGTTAAAGATTGTGGGTTTCCCTTTACTCCTATATAAGACTGAGATGTCTCCTAACAATGCTAGAAATGGGGTGTATGCTGGCTTAGAGGACATTTGCATTCTTTGTCAACCATGATTCTTTCTAGGTTCCACATGCTAAGCTTAAAGCAGGGTTCTACAGGATCCCCTGGGTCACATATTAATAATTCAAGGTTTCCTCATCCTTCCTAGCTCATGTAAGCTTTCCACCCATCCTGCGTCTGCCTTTACTTGTAACCAGGAAGATGACTCACATGTACTAAGAATCAAGCTTCTCCTCCATCCAGCTAAAAACTTCCAGGGGCCTTCAGGTTTTTTCTGGACACTAGTAGCACAACTGTAGAACCCAAGTGCCATGACTGAGGTCCAGGACAGGAGCCAATCTCTGGGCTTCGTTTGTGACCCTTTCATACCCAGTGCATGCTACTGAGGCTTCTCTGAGTTGCTTTCTACTCTGATAAGCAGTGCTACCTCTCTCTTCAGGCACTCCATCCTGCCATGCAAACCCTCGGCCCTTCTCTACCCGTAGCCACTGATGCACAGCCATCTTCAAGTTTCCACAAAACAAAGCCGTCTGTGGGAAGGGGCAACAGAGGTCTCTTCTAGTCTCTTGTTCTATGACCTACTGAACCTCCTTGTCTCAGAAAATCCCCAGTGGACAACTCTGTGAGCTCTTGTATGTCTTTCTGCCTTTCTCCCATCCCAATCTCTATTATTAGTCATGCCTAAGTTCAGATGTTCAATGCTGATTCAATAATTCAATAGGTTATCCTGACTCTGTCTACCCAGGAGATGTTTCTTCAAGGAATCTTCACACTGAACGCTTTGGTGGACAGTAAGTCAGATGTATTAGAATCTCTGATAAACCTTGGGTGTAGTAAGCTGGAAGCAGGGGTCCAGTTAGTGAAAATGTCCTGCACACACCTGAATCTTCAAGAGAAGGGGCCCTCGAGTGTCTGTTATATTTCTTTTCATTTCTCTGATAACGTGTGTGATGATTCATCTGCGATCAACTGCGATCTTGCTTGAAATAAAAAGACACCTAGGGATCAGTAAAATACACCCTTGGGTGTGTCTGTGATGGCCTTTCCAAGGACGATTCGCTCCTGGGGTCTCTGACCTCATACATGGTGTAATTGACTGATGAATTGAAGATCTGAATGTGCTTTGTAGAGCTGGTAGAACTATGGTTGGAGGAAGTGGATGGTGGGGATGTGCCTTTGAAGAGTGTATGTTGACTCTGGCTCGGCTCCTCCCTGTGACTTTTCTGCTCTCTGACTGCCACGGGATAAACAGCTCGCTTTCTCCATGTCATCTCTTGGGTTTCTGCCTTGCTGTAGGCCTAAAAGCAACAAATCCAGTCTATCACAGACCGAAACGTCCTAAACCAGCCGTTCTCAACCTGTGGGTCATGGCCCCATTGGAGAGGGGGTGTTAAACAACCCTTTCACAGGGGTTGCATATCAGATATTTACATTGCAGTTCACAACAGTAGCAAAATTGTAGTTATTAAGTAGCAATGAAAGCAATTTTTTTTTTTGTTTTGTTTTTTTTTTTTTTTTGGTTTTTCGAGACAGGGTTTCTCTGTGTAGTTTTGCGCCTTTCCTGGAGCTCACTTGGTAGCCTAGGCTGGCCTCGAACTCACAGAGATCCACCTGGCTCTGCCTCCCGAGTGCTGGGATTAAAGGCGTGCGCCACCAACGCCCGGCATAATGAAAGCAATTTTATGGTTGGGGGGGTCACCACAACATGAGGAACTGTATTAAAGGGTCGCAGCCTTGGAAGGTTGAGAACTACTGTCCTTAACATGAACCAAAGTAAATCTTTCATTCTCTAAGTTGTTTTTTCTCACATATTTGTCACAGTTATGAAAAGGAAAACCTGATACAACATTTATAGACAAATGACAGTCCCAAAAAGTAGACTTACACAAGATTTCAGTGCTCGATGCTCTACCAATGTTCCCACGGTCAGTCCAGTCCCTGTAAATGACAGCAATCTAAAATGAGAATGAAGCTAATACTTTATTCTATTGCTACTGTGGACCAATTGTAACGGGGCCCTAGACCTCAGCTGGCCCTGAGACCTTAGCACAACTGGCTCCATGGTGGAAGTACCATTCAGACCATAAAACTCAGCGCGTAGACAGCACTCCCTGCCAAAACTCAAACACAGGCCTAATTCATCATAGTCCACAGTTCTGGGAGAGTCTCTAAATGTCCTAACCTTGCTTTTTGGCTTCTGCAGTTCTGCTTCTGGCTAACTGTTCTTGTTAACTGAAGTCTGTCAACCCAGGACATGGCTTTTGTGCTTCAAAGCTCACCCTGAGGAAGGCTTGGTGCTCCGCTGGGATCCTGGACACCCGGTGTAGTTGCCGCCGGCTAACAAAGACTTTCTATTGGCTCAAACCCATGTCCGAGCAGTCTTCTCTGTGGATACCTCACAACACATCTATTAAAATTGGGATTTTTGGAACAAAAAAGGAAGAAAAAAAGGAATGGGGAGAAATGAAGAAGGGAGAGGGACAGGAGATGGGGAGATCCAAAGAGAGGGGGGAGAGGGAGGGGAGGAGGCTAGAGTTTATCCACTGATTTATTCTCTTCACTGATAGGAAGGGAAGACTTTGAAAGGATTATGGTGATCAGAGGGTGGGCTTTTAAGAAGAGGGATTCACCTTCATGATGCTCTCATTCCATTTTCTGATGTGTTACAGAATATCTGAGACCAAGTGGTTTGTAAAGGACAGAGATTTGGACCAGTTCTGGAAGCTGTGGAGTCCAAGGCTGGAAGGCCAACTACAGAGAAGAGCATCAAGCGATAGCAAGGGTCTGAGAGCCAAAATACAAAACTCCAGTGTGGCCTTGCGGTGGCGCATGTCTTTAATCCCAGCACTCGGGAGGCAGAGGCAGGTGGATCTCTGTGAGTTCAAGGCCAGCCTGGTCTACAGAGCGAGATCCAGGACAGCCAAGGCTACATAGAGAAATTCTGTCTCAAAAAAAACCAAAAAAACCCAAACCCAAATGAAACAAAACTCCAGTGTGTGCAGCCAGGGCATAAAAAGTGTGCTATTTACTATCTATCCCAACAATCTTCCTATAAAAGCTTCTAAAATTGCTTGTATTGTGTGTGTATGGGTGTTTTACCAGAATGTATGTCTGTCCACTATGTACGTCCCTTATAAAAACATTTGAAGAAAATACAGCAAAACAAAGAGTCGTGTTCAAGGACATTTTTAAAGAGGCCTGATGAGGCGGGGCGGTGGTGGTGCACACCTTAAATCCCAGCACTGGGGAGGCAGAGCCAAGCGGATCTCTGTGAGTTCGAGGCCAGCCTGGGCTACCAAGTGAGTCCCAGGAAAGGCGCAAAGCTACACAGAGAAAATCTGTCTCGAAAAACCAAAAAAAAAAAAAAAAAAAGGGGGCCTGATGAGCAACACCTGCTCTGTCTAGTACTCCAGTTCCTTCCTGGCCCCCTTGTGGTTGGGTGGGGCCTTGCAGCCAGATCTGACCCACCAGCTCAGATGCCTGTCCCTCCCAGGATGTATTTAATTGCCAATGTGACTCTCTTAGGAGCTATATTTTCCCTCTGGCACGATGACCAATGACATTTGAGATGGCAGCTGTTCTGTTAGACTTGGTTCCAGTGCGATGGTGAATGTGCAGAGATCTCTTGCTAACCCCTGATGTAAGTGAAAAATAAATCTGTTATTTTAAACCATTGAAACCCGGGGGTTGTTTGTTTTAACAACATGGAGGAGCCAAACATGACTGACAGGCATTGACGTACGAAGGCAATTACAAATAACCAATGTGTCCTTTCACATGGGAAAGTGAAATAAATGATTATGCATACAGAGTATAGATCATGCTGCTGGCGGTGAAAACCACTGTTGAGGAATATTGAATGAGATAGAGAACCACTCACCATAGAAAATCACATGGGAAGAGAGTATAAAACAGAATGTATTAAATAAATTCATACATGGAATTATATAAAAAGCTTGCACAGTAATTGCTCAGTGGTATTAGTTATTACAGTATAAGTAGAAACACATAATGAGCCATCCCAGATCCAACATGAGTTACATCCTGACGGAGGCAGTCCTAAGTACTGGCTTGTGCTGTCTTAAAGTTTTAAGGCAGAGGATTCTGGGATGCCGACCTCACTCACCATACCTGCAGAGCATGATCAAGTCAGCAACTGACTTGAACATCTCACTTGCTCTTGGTGTCTGAGAAGCTATGGGTTTGGAGCTAAATGATGCCACAGAACCCATTGGCCAAAATCCCAGGGTTGCAAGTTGCAGGCAGGGATGTGGGAAGGGCCACCCACCCACACCTACTCACGGACTCATCCTGAAGGCCCTGGTTTATGCGGCGGATGCTTCAGCAGCTGTCTTGAACCCAGCCTCTCCAACAGCTGATGCAGGGACCCGATGATGCAACCTGGAAGTGTGGGGGAGTGAAAGCCTATGGAGCAAGTGTTGATCAACCGGTCAGGGGGCCAGATGATGGCGGCTTCCTTGGAACTCAGGAAGGGAGATGTAATCACTCCATACCATCTCTCTGCAGACAGTCCTGCCAGACCCGGCAATCAGTTAGTTTCACTTGTTACCTGCTGCGGTCAGCTTTCTCATCCGCTTTCTAATCTGCGTCCCCTTTCTACTTGTCTGCTTCCTTCTCACGGGATTTGACTCCCCCAGTAAGGCATGTGAAGGCCTAGCCCCAGGCACCGTCATCCGGGAGTGATTCCGAGAACCAGCAATGCTTCGTCCGGAAAGCGATGCCCATGTCCTACTCTCCGCCAGTCTGACTGCAGCACACAGCACGTCCCCTCCAGCAGCAACTCCAGTCCATTCGAGGAAGAAGCAGAGCTGAGGGTGTGGCACAGCCCGAGGATAACAGTGGAGCTCCTAGTCCATGACTGCCTAAATCTTGGCAAAGCTGACGTGACTTTAGATGCCCTGTTACAGGCTCAGACATATAGAAACGAGAGGAGAACATTGTTCCACTTCTTAAGACCTGCCACCAGACAGAAGCCTTGCTAGTCAAGTGTGAGTCCCCGCGCTGGCTAGTTTGATGTCAACTTGACACAAGCTACAGTCAGTTTGGAGCAGAGAACCTTGGTGGAGAAAATGCCTTCCGTGGATGGGTCTGTGGGTAAGCCTGTGGGGGCATTTTCTTGACCACTAGTGGTGGTACCACCTCTGGGCTGGTGGGCCTGGGTGCCTTAAGAAGGCAGTCTGAGGGCTAGAGAGATGGCTCAGCGGTTAAGAGCATTGACTGTTCTTCCAGAGGTCCTGAGTTCAATTCCCAGCAACCACGTGGTGGCTCACAACCATATAGAGTGGGATCTGATGCCCTCTTCTGGCTGGCAGGCAAACATGCAGACAGAACACTGTATACGTAATAAATAAATAAATCTTTTAAAAGAAAGAAAGAAAGAAAGAAGGAAGGAAGGAAGGAAGGAAGGAAGGAAGGAAGGAAGGAAGGAAGGAAGAGGCAGTCTGCACAAGCCATGAGCAAGCAAATCAGTAAGACGTGTTCTACAGTGACTTCTACTTCAGTTCCTGCCTCAAACTTCCTGCCCTGACTTTCTAGGGTGACAGAGGGTGACCTGAGACTTGCAAGGTGAAATAAACCCTTTCCTCCCCGAGTTACTTGGAGGTATGGTGTTCTATCTTGTCCTAAGACAAGAGCGTTATCATGGCTCTCTGGCGGAACGTGTCTTCACTTTTCTGTAGATGGCTTCTGACCCACGCAAGCCATGAAAAGCCCAGCACTAGCGACCCGCCAAGTCTCTCTGGCCCAGGGCTATGTTTCCGTTTCTCCGGGCCCCTGCCTGGCTATAAAGACCTTCAGCTCTGGCTTGGCCTGCACCAGCTCTGGAGTGGAGCCTTTTGGTGGAGCCAGATTCCCCATGTGGGTGTCCTGTTAGCTGGGAGCCACCTGCCCACTGACTCTTGGCCGGCCTTCACTTCCTGACAACTGAGCTTGTGCGGGTAACTCTCACCCTTAGGTACTGACCCTTGGCCTATGGCAGATCTTCTTGGCCCCCATCTCTTCCCTTAACTAGTAACCCCTAGCTGCCTGGAGCTTATTACATGCAACTCCATCGTCATTTTTTTTTAAGATTATTTATACTGCTTTCTCTTGTTCACGCTCAGTGAGTAGCAACTAGATCAGACCGGACACAGAGAGATCCCCCTGCCTCTGCCTCCCCAGTGCTAGCATGAAAGGCATGCGCCACCACACCCACTCTAACATCTAAAAAAAAAAATTTGAGTTTAGTTTCCAGTGATCTTGTACTTGATGGAAGTAAAAGCTAAGAGGAGGGACTTAACATGTGACCATGAAACTTGACAGAGGGCTCATATAAATGAGAGCAAATTCCATTTATAGAAATGCCAGTAATAGTTTATCGAGCACCTACTGTGTGTCAGGGAATAGTCTGGGAGTTTAAAAACTTATTATTTAATCATCAAGACAGACTTATGTGCCTATTTCCACCCTCTTTTAGAAAATGGTTAGATGTTAAATTCATTGAACTTTGTTGCCTCTGTGTGGTGGTTTGGAGGTAAGTGTTCCCCACAGGCTCATGTGTTTGATTGAACACT
Source organism: Peromyscus aztecus (assembly GCA_902168405.1). Lineage (NCBI taxonomy): Eukaryota > Metazoa > Chordata > Mammalia > Rodentia > Cricetidae > Peromyscus > Peromyscus aztecus. The sequence goes on from CABHPQ010000179.1 coordinate 7,204, forward strand.
AGGTCCCCAGCAGGGGGCGCTGTTGTGAGAGGTTGTGGGACTTTTAAGTGATGGGACCCTGCTGGAGGAGGTGGGTCTGAGATGGAGGGAGGTACTGGAAATGGGACTTTTAAGTGATGGGACCCTGCTGGAGGAGGTGGGTCTGGGGCTGGGGGGAGGTACTGAAAATTAGATCCTGCCCTCTCTCCTGGCCCCTGTTTCTCAGGTTCCTGGTCCCTTTTGGTTCTGCCACCCTGTCTTCCCGGCCGTGACATGATAGACAACATCCACTCAAATGTGAGCCTAAATAAATCTTTCCTCCTCTAAGCCTCTTCTAGTCAGGTAGTGGGTTACAGCCACGAAAAGAGCAATCAATCCATGCTGCATTGATGTACAATAGTCAAGTGGGGTGGTGGTGGTGGTGGTGTACGCTCCTAATCCCAGAACTCAGGAGGCAGAGGCAGGCGGATCTCTGTGAGTTCGAGGCCAGCCTGGTCTGCAGAGTGAGTTCCAGGACAGCCAGGGCCACACAGAGAAACTCTGTCTCATAAAAAAATGAAACAACAACAACAAAAGTCAGTCAATATCTTGAATTCTCATCAGTCCTGTTATCTCGTCCATAACAAAAATAAGTATGGATTTTTTAATTTTTAAATTACATTTATTTGTTTGTTTGTTTATTGTATGTGTGCGTGTGCATGAACGCACACATGTGCATGCCACAGTAAGTGTGTGGAGATCAAAGGACAATCTACAGGAGCTGGTTTTCTCCCTGCACCATGTGGATTCTAGGGGCCGAACTGACGTCATCAGCCTTGGCAGTCGGTGCCTTCACCCACTGAGTCTCTATAGACGTTAATTTTAATGTGGCTCAGTATCTTTTACTGATTATCTCCCAAACTCTAGAGCATTGCTTGGCAGTGAGGGTCACAGTCCGTGTGTGTTGAGAAAATGAGTGAGGCTTGTTTTTACACAGGGACCTGGTTCAGGATGTGGGGGCTTACGTCTTAGCTCATTTCTTCAAAAGGGCTTTTGAAAACCTCTTGTATGTCTTGAGACAGTGGATTCGCCATTACTTCTGTAAGAACTTGAGAGGTGAAGAAGGCAGCAGGGGGTTAATTGGATGCTGAGTGTGCACCTGAAGAACTCCGCTTTCCTAACCAACTTGTAATTCTTCAGAGATTTCCCAAGTAATTGGGATTTAATGTATACCTGGGTTACCAGGGATGCTTTCAGATTTATTGATTTGATTTTATGTGTGTATGTGAGTGCCTGCATGTCTGTATACAGACCACAAGCATGCCTGATGCCCACAGAAGCCAGGGGAGCTCTCCTACAACTGGAGTTCCAGGGTTGAGAGGTGCCTGATGTGAGTGCTGGGAATCGAACCAGGTCCTCTACAAGAACAGAAAGTGAGCCGGGCAGTGGTGGTGCACGCCTTTAATCCCAGCACTCAGGAGGCAGAGGCAGGCGGATCTCTGTGAGTTCGAGGCCAGCCTGGTCTACAGAGCGAGATCCAGGACAGCCAGGGATACACAGAGAAACCCTGTCTTGAAAACAAAACAAAACAAAAGGTTATTTACTTTTGCTTGTTGTTGTTGTTTTGGTTTGGTTTGGTTTTTGTTTTGTATTGAGACTATCTCAGTGGTCCAGACTGACCTCAAACTCACTATGTGGTCACGGCTGACCTTGAACTCCAGACCCTCCTGCCTCAGGCTCCTGAGTGCTGGGATTTCAGGTGTGAAACACAAACGCCCAGCAATCTCTTTTAAACAAATTTTGAATTCTAGTTAAAGATGTGTGTTTTGAAGTACTCAAAAGTAGATGTGCTAAAGACAGCAATTTATTATGGAATGTATAAAAATATTATGTTCATTGAGCTAACCCAGACCCAGAAAGACAAGCATGACATGTTCTCTCTTATTTGTGGATCCTAGCTCAGGTTCTTAAACGTACGTTACCTGGAATAACCACAGAAACCAGGAAAAATGGGACTGATGACCAGACGGCTAGAGGCATGAATAGATGGATACAGTCGTCAAGGCAGATTTGGTAACATGTTAAGGATAATATCTCGGTGGCAAGTACATAAATTGTACCCTGAAAAATTCTCTCAACTTAGCTACAGGTTTAGAAATTTCCATGTTTAAAATGTTGGGAGAAGAAAACAGGAGAAAGAATGGGCTGAATAAAATCAGAACGTGAATTGCATCATGAGTCACAAGGGGGAAACTGAGGGGATCGTTGATGCTGACAGACTGAGTTACAGGGACCTAAGGGTGCAAAGATAAACACCGTGGGAGATGCTATCATCAATAAAAAATTGGAAAGTGGAGTCGAGAGAGCAAGAATATAGAAGCTAATTTTATTTTGCACCAAAAAAAAGCCTAGACATTTTCTAAAAAGAGAGGAGATTGCTAGTATTTGTATGTATAAAAATGAAAAAAAAATGAGGCCAAACCAGGTTATAACATTAAATATAGATGAGACTAACTAATCTAGGATAAAAGCACAATTCAAGCCTATGCTTTATAAAAGATATTTGCATGCACACTCTCAAACACACAGAGACACATGCAAGCACACACACACACACCAAGTGAGTTAGAAAGCTTAAAAATTTTGAAGCAGACAAAAACTATACTGACCAAAAGTAAACAAAAGCAAAGTAAAAAATCAAATCTATGCTAGCAAACAAGACAAGATTCAGTGGCCACTAGACAAGCGCATCTTGAGCATTTGGAATGTGGCTTACGTGATCAACGAACTAAATCTTAAATTGTATTCTATCAAATTAAGTTAAATTGCTATTCACGTTACATTGTTCAGGGAGGATTTCTGTCATCAAAGCAACTTTTACTGGTTCCCATTTGCTTTCAGATGTCCACAGCCGCCATTCATAATGAGTTACGTCCATTAACAATATCTCTGTGTACAATCACACACACCTCTGACGTGCTTGTTCATCTTTGTCAACCTGACACAGACTTAGACACATCCAGGGAGAGGGTTGATCTGTGAGAAGCTGTGCAGGGCAGTTTCTTGACTGCTAATTGACATCGAAGGGCCCAGCCTATTGTCTGGGTGTCACCCCTAGATAGGCTGTCTTGGGTTATATAAGAAAGCAGGGTGAGCAAGCCCTGGAGTACTGTTCCTTTGTGGTCTCTGGTTCAGTGCCTACTTGAGTTCCTGTCTTGACTTTCTTCAATCATGGACTGTGGCATAGACGTATAAGTCCAATCAGCCCTTTCCTTCCCAAGTTACTTTTGGCCATGGTGTTTATCAGGGCAACAGAAAGCTAAGTGGATCATGACTCTAAAGTTGAACTGATGGAAAGATGCAAACACCCTATAATCAAAGATTTTAAAATCAAATTTCTCCATATAAGTAAAAAAGTAGCATGCAATAATTTTAAGTATTCAAATTAAGAAATGCAGACTGCAGGGAGGCTTTGTGTGCGGACCAAGTTTTAAGTCCCTAAAATATCCCTAAATATTCTCCCCTCCAAGCACATGGTTTGGATTTGCAGACCTTGAGTACATTTGGGGATGTATGCAATCAGTTTTCAGCTTTTTTAACATCTAAGGGTGGCTATCAAAAGTTTGAGTTCATCTTTCGCTGCCCTAAAAGCACATTCGAGTTCTGAGCTCACCCACCTACAGCGTTGTGGTGGGAAGAGAATTAATGGAAATTTTTGAAGTGTTCTGAATTTTTAGGAAGAAACTCATTGCATAAGCATTTCTCTTTTAGCAGAATACATGGGTCCCCAAGGGGGGGGGACATTATGTCTCACTTCACCTATTCACCCTAATTAACTTGGTCAACCCCCAAGTTCACCGGAGGAACAATGCTCTTGACTCAGACGACAGCTATTTGCAAAACATTCCTTGAGACTTCCTGTCTCAAGACCTGTTGCCTGCAGAATAATCTAAATATTTGGCGCTTCAGTGGAGTCCTGGCAACAGAAGGGATAGTTACGTTGGTCTTTCTCTGCGTTAATAACCCATTGATGCGTCATACCTACCAGTGTGGGAACAAGGCAGATGGTTTACAAAGAAACAAGCACAGGACAGGACAGACCTCACCAAAGCCACAAAGTCCATATCCCCTTCCTTCTCCGATCAACACCCTATCCCTCATAAATACTGCCCTAAACCTCCAAGACCATAAAGCCACTTACTTCAATCTGTCCTATGGCAGTAACTGTCCATGTCTATCCCAGTTGTCTCCGGGACTGTACAGGACCTAGACTGCTTACATAGGAAGGCTGCTTGCCCTTCGATGGTATTTTCCGGAAGTCTTAAGTTATTTTTATTTTTCAGTGTCTAACAAGAGAGGGTTTTGACGAATCATGGGTTGTAGTTGCTTGGGTAAAACAGCAAGCAGAGTCCGGTCATCAGAAGGTGTGGTCAGATTGATGTTTGCGCTGGAGTTGCTGTTTGTTTCCTGTTTCAATTCTAGGGGTCCCGGACCCCATAGCTCATCGTTTCTGTTGCTGCTGTTTTGACAAAGGGTCTTACTATGCATCCTAACCTGGCCTCAAACATCTCTCTGTCTCACAGGGCCTGAGATTACAGGCATGGTTTGCCAGACTCACGGCTTTTTGCTGACTATTAGACAAGGCTGAGAGAAAGCAAGGCTGAAGCAGAGGCATTACAAATATCCCCACAGCATGGATGTCCTCGCCTCCGTTGAAGACCTTTGGGTTGTTTCTACATCTTCTTTTGAGGCAGCATACCACCCACCCCTGTCTCCCGTGAGTGGTCAGTGTGTCTGTTCTTCAGCTAGCAGATGGCTAGCTCCAAGCTCTTAACCAGCCCGTTTAAGCTCTAGTTGGTGATGACAATGTCACTCGTTTGGTAAGAAGTGAAAGCCCGATATCCGCCCTAAGGGGCGGCCCTTGTGAATGGTGTATCTGCCGACATTGCCAGGACCAAAGACATCCTGTGACTTGATCATTGCACTCATATGTACATGTCTGAGCAGAAGTTCACGTTCATCATGTCTTTCTAACGCCTCCTAAAATGGTGTGAAATCTCCTGGGAACCTCTGAAAATAGGAGTCCATGGCTAATTAGTTGTAAACTCTCTGCTCCCACCAGGAATCCCTTAAGATTCTGTCAGTGTCTGAGAGGTGGGACATCTCTGTACAATGAAGACTTTGTGGAGGGTTTCCTGTCCACTCATGCAGGGTGTGAACGGGAAGAACTGAAGTTCCTATGCTTACAAAAACAACACAAGAGCCCGACACCCTTTTGTTTTTTGTGGCGGTGGTGAGGAAGAAGTCTAGATATATTGGTGTATAGTGGTGTATATTTTTGAGTGTCAAGTATGTAAGAGAGATCTCACATACCCATCTGGAGGCTATGTTAATTTGGGTAACGGTGCTGGATGAAGCCTCCCAAGTAGACTTTGTTTGGAATACTGGATTTAGGCACATGGGTGTGTGGATCGATGCCTTCTCCTAGAGAAGGTTTCTGTCTGGCTTCACTCGCGAGCCACCAACAGAGTCCTCACGAATGTGAAGAGCTCAAACGCGTCCCTTTGCTTTTCCAAAATATGGTGCATTCAGTTTTCTAGGTGCAATCTCCTTGTGCTCTATTTGCTGTGAGTCTTAAGTGGAGTAAGGCATGTGATCAAAAGCAGGTTGTATCCTAGAATCTGAGATGCGCGGGGCAAGGGACAGTTGCTTTTCCCGGAGGCTATGGAGCTTGGAGCTGGCCAATGTGCAGGACAGTTCTCAGCGTCAGAACCCAGACAGATGACTTGATTCTTCTGCCAATCCACATGCCTGCATGGAGACATCTTGGAGAGCTCATTTTTTTGTTTGTTTGTTCACTTAAGAAATGTTCATTTGAAGTTAAGTATCGGTTGGGAACTATGCTAATTAGTGAGCAACTTGACACAACCTGGCAGGAACCTCAGCTGTGGCCATGTCTGTGAGAGACGGTCCTGACTGGAGACTGATGTTGGAGGGTCCAGCTCACTGTGGGTGGCACTCTCTCCAGGTAGGTGGTGGGTATGGGCCGTGGAAGAAATCAAGCTGAGCATGAGCCAGTGAGGAAGCCAATAAAAGGCATGATTTCTTCCTGGCCTGGCTTCCTTCAGTAATGAAATATGACCCGGAAGTGTAAGCCAAATCAACCCTTTCCTTCTCTAAATTGGTTTTGGTCAAAGTGTTTTAGCACAAAATCAAAGAAGCAAAAAACAGGCACTGTTTAAAGGTTCATCTACACATTACATCTACGCATTAAAAAGGGAAAGAAGCTGGG
>CABHPQ010000179.1:13853-76949 GCA_902168405.1 Peromyscus aztecus
TACACTCACGAGCACAGGACCGTTCACCAGAGCACAGGTTCACCTAACCGACTCTGCTTCCCCCAGAAGGCACCAATTGTCCACGGCCCCTCAGCTAGGGGTGAGCGCTCATGTGCCCCTCTCACTCCCGGCTGGAGTGCTGACTAGGTTGGTCTTTCACAGGAAAGCTCTTTTTTTTTTTTCTTCCCTCATCATGTTATTTAAAGAAATGTCATCTCTTAAAGCAGTCTTAGCAATAGAAAAGCAATCTACAAAGTTCATGGTTAGAAAAAACGTCCGGAACAAAAGCAGCTGAGGGGAGGCAAGGGTTGGCTTGGCTTACACTGGCGGCTCATATGAGAGTGTGAACTCGGTTTTGTTCATTTGCCACAACAATCTTCATCCTTCACTGAATCCAAGCATGCGCTTTTTCCACACTCGCTTTTCCTGTGTATCGGATTCTCAAAAGTTATAGGATCTCTTCCAACAGTTTTATCGCAACTTGAGTGCTTTCCTTTTTTTCTATTTTTCCCCCCACATCAATATTCTTCCTGTTGCTTATCCATAAGAACCCAATATTACATAAATTATAAGTGGTAGTCACCGTCTACCATCTATTCTGTATGATCGTTTCTGAAACTAAGCTATCTAATGTCATCACCCTTATCTGAAATGAAAGGAAACTGGTACATTGAGGGTCGGGAAGTTTCCTTGAGTCCCACAGTGGCTAAGAACTGAGAGGCAGGCCGGGCGGTTGTGGTGCATGCCTTTAATTCCAGTACTTGGGAGGCAGAACCAGGAAGATCTTTGTGAGTTCGAGGCCAGACTGGTCTACAGAGCGAGGTCCAGGACAGGCTCCAAAACTACGCCGAGAAACCCTGCCTCGAAAAAACAAACAAACAAACAAAAAGAACTGAGAGGCTTGTCTTCTCTGAGCTCCAAACTCATAAATGCTCTTCCAGCTAGCTCAGCTGGTGTAAAGAGGGAAGCCACAGGGTGAGGGTAGGGAAGGAGAAAGAGGCAAGGAAGGGAAGGAAAGAAAAAACACCAGAAAGAGAATAGAAAAAAAATTAAATTCAAGGAATATTATTTTCACCCTCTTCCCTTGACACAAAAATAAATATATTCAGTCCCATGGAAAGTGCACAGTATCGTAATTCATATTTATCGGCTTTAGTGGAAACCACAGGACTGATAAAAACAATACTTCTTGTTTTCACCGTTACAATGTTTTTATCTGGGTCTATTTAGGAAGAGGCAGGATGGAGGCAGCTCTCCAACCTTCCATTCTGAAGTTAGATACTGTGTCAAGGGCAGGGCAGGCAGCATGTGGTTCAAGGTCAAAGCCTGCCCAAGACTAACCCAGAGACTCAGGTCCCAGTGGAGGTGAAAGCTAATTCACAAATTCCGTGGCACTAAATCCTGACTCTCAACTTCTAAATAGCCCATTCTATTTTCAAGTAAGGTCAAGTTAGGAAGCTGAATTCAGGACAAGAAAGATCCAATAATATTCTTGGCTGGAAAGCCTGCCATTCATCAGCAGATCACATGCTTCCCATACTCTCCGGCTTACCTCAATTCATGACCATTTTGGGGAAGGTATGATGTCTGTCTAAAGCCTCGGCTTTGCTCCTAAGGCTCTGCTGCCCCGGCTAGGAACTGTGGTCAGTTGATCCTCTGTGAGGTAACCTCTGCAGGGGCTGCCCTACCTCCATGATGGCTGCTGCCAAGGGACTTGACACTCAATCACATCTATCGACAAGCTGGAAGCTGCTAGGTCCCTGGCTGCATGCTTCAGCAAGGTTATTTATGAGTTGCTACAACTCCAGGACTCTGTTTCATGCAAAGATTGGAAGGACAGAAATAGCTTTATTCGGAGAGACATGGAGAGCTTGGAAATAACTGTTTGGTACTTACAAATTCTTTCTGGTATGACGATCTCCGATCTGTGAACAAATAATTATACAAGTTTATTCAACTTCAAGGATTTTGCCCTCCCCTAGAGCAACTTCCATGGAGCAGCACGTCCCCACTCCTGAGCATTCTGAAATGCATGAATCTGGCAGACGGCTTCTACATCTCATTTCTTTAAGACCAGTTCGCCAAAAAAATAAGCAAGGACTATTTGTCAGCTGAAGTTATGGGGTGCTGTTCTTGCTCTCGGGTTTTTAAAAATAACAATTATTAATAGACGTACTAATGTAGAAAGGGGGAAATCTCACTGAGCCCCTACCTCTAGGCAGAGAATTACAGCAACTGCCGAGAACGGAGAACTCATTCTTCCCAGGGCTGAGACCCCTGGTTGGTTATCCAGCACCAAGTGGCTGGCTAGCCCTGACATCCTATACATTACAAGCAGCGCTAGAGGACTCAGTGTGGTGTGTGTGCGTGCGTGCGTGCGTGCGTGCGTGTGTGTCTGTGTGTCTGTGTGTGTGTGTATGATAAGAAAAAAGAGGTTGTGAATTTGAGAGAGAGAGTGAGGGAAGGACACGGGAGAGGTGAGGAGGAGGAGAGGGAAGGGAGGAAATGATGTAATATGCCAATTCTAAAGGATACCCTTTTCTGTTTTTATTTCCATCTTAAACACTCTGAGTGTGTTGTATAGTGTTTGTTTTTGTAGAAATGGTCCCTACAACCCTTTCACCTTACAAATCTAAACCTCTACACCCTTTAACAAAGGTTTGGATTGCCCCTCCCCCATCCTGGTCAACCTATCATTACTGCTCTGCTTTCTAAGAGCCTGCATACAGTGCCTGTGGAGGCCAGAGAGGGACTCAGAACCCATGGCACTAGAGTTACAGATGGTTGTGAAATGCCATGTGGGTGCCGGGGATCGAACCTGGCTCCTCTGGAAGAGCAGTCAGTACGGCTTGAGTGGTCTCTCTAGCCCATGAGTACTATCAATACCTTGCTGTACATCAGACCATAAGTCAGTGGTTCTCAATCTTCCCAATGCTGAGACCCTTTAATAAAGATACAGTTCCTCATGTTGTGATGACCCCCAACTATAAAATTATTTTTGTTGCTACTTCATAACTACAATTTTTGCTACTGTTGTGACATAATGTAAATATTTTGGCCTTAGGCAACCCCTGTGAAAGGTCATTCGATCCCCCCAAGGAGTCTTGACCCACAGGTTGAGAACCACTGGTGTAGTTCCTGTTTCTGGATTAGCACAGTGTTCTCACAGCTCATTTTGCAGCATGTGATAGGATTTCCTCTTTTAAAGGCTGAATAATATTCCATAATATCCATACGCTACATTTTGTTTATTTAGGGTGTGTCAACCTCTTGGCTCTTTTAACACTGAGATGTGTGCAAATCTCTTAAAAATCCTGTTTTCAGTTATTTTGAGTAATGATCCAGGTGTGGGGTGCCGGCTCACATGATAATTCTACTTTAAAGTTTTGGGAAACTCCGCACTGTGTCCTACAGCTTCTGCACACTGTCCGCCACCCCCAAGTTCCCACTTCTTCGCAGCTCTGCCAGCATGGCTCCTGTCTTGTGCTTGCCTGCTTTGCTCAGCTGTGTCCATCCTAGCAGACGCGACGTGATCTTTCTTTGTGATTCTTCACTGGTTTTAGTGAAGAGCACAACAGCCAAACAATTTCAAGTAATTCAATTAAACATTCTATCAAATCAGTTACACATTGTTGTTATCTTTCTGACGTGGATTTATTCTTTGTCCAATAATAGAAAGCTCTCCAGCTTTACACACACACACACACACACACACACACACACACACACACAGAGAGAGAGAGAGAGAGAGAGAGAGAGAGAGAGAGAGAGAGAAACACAGAGAGAACACAGAAAGACAGAGAATAAGAGACAGACAGACACACACACACACACAATCAGCACACAAAGACCTTCTGATGTGGCAATTCAACAATGACAAATACTTCTGGACATCATGACCTATGAGAAAGGTCATGGCAGCCTCACCCACAGCCCAAAGCTGGAGACTCTGAATTCCACCCGGGGATAAATAAACTATAGGGCAGTTCCACAATGTATTGCTAAGTAGCCACGCAAAGTCAACTGCTGCTGCTGTGACCACACACATGAATTTTACACACACAATGCCAAATATAGAAGTGAGATGCAGAGTAATATGTATGACAAGAGTCCATTTGTATAAAGTTTAAAAACGGGGAGACCGTGTAGAGAGAGGTCAATATGATTCCTAGTGTTGACTAGTAGGAACTAGAATTATTTGGGATTCACCAGGCAGTGGTGGCAGATCTCTGTGAGTTTGAGGCTAGCCTGGTCTACAGAGCTAGTTTCAGGATACAGGACAACCAGGACTACCCAGTGAGACCCTGTCTTGAAATAAAAAAAAAAAAAAAAAAAAAAAAAAAAGAAGGAATTATTTGGGATTCTATAAATGTATCATTTCTCAATCTGGATAATAGTTGCATGAGTATATGTATATATGTGTGAAAATTAATTATACTATAAAGTAATTTAAATCTGAATGCTCTTATTTATAAAAGTTATAACCCTGAGGAAATAAAAGATTAGTCTTAGCCAGAGGACTCATTTGTTGTAATAAAAACACCCCTTTATATTTAAAAGAAGCTAATACCAAAAAAAAAAAAAAAATCAACTAGCAAGTGAATTTGGGAAATGTTGGAGAGAGAAAAAGAAATCCAAGCTTAGTATTAACACAGACCTCTAAAAGGGTCAGAGAAATGGTGTGTGTGTGTGCGTGCATGCATGTGTGCATGCGTGCGTGCATGTGTGTGTGTATGTGTGTGTGTGTGTGTGTGTGTGTGTGCAGACAAAATAATAAACTTATTCACTCTGCAGCTAAACCACCCCCACCCACCCCTCTCCACCCCCCGGCAGTCAGTTGGCAAGTGTCCTGCCCCTAACGTACTCTAAATGTATTACTTTTAAGAGCTGAGCTCCATCACTCAGCTGTCATTCCCGGCAACCGACGGAGGCTTCACCTCAAGCTTAGATTTGCAGCTTGGCGATGTTGGGCGTCCAGTCGGGTTTGTTTGTGTGCATTCCTGTTGCGCCGAGGCGAGCCGGTGACGTCAGCGGAGCATTGGAAAGCAAGCGGCCGCTAAAAGATTAGTGTGCTGCATAACTCGGCTCTAAATAGATCCCGTCAACTCTTCAATATTAAAGGAAGTGCTGCCTCGTGAAGTCACCCTAATTTATAGCCAGGACTCTTTATTAGTGATAATAACAAGGCCCTGTCTAGATTTTGAGATATAAAAGTAAGCCATACAATAAATCCTAGTTTAATTAGCTAGTGTTTTCCACTGCAAACGGCCTGGGCTACCAGCACCTACCCTCAAATAGACAATTAAATAGCATTGAAATCCTCCGGGATCAGAAAATAACATACAATTAAAGGCCGGCTTACTCTTAGCCTGTGGAGCCAGGTGCAAACAGTGGCTTTCCCTCTCAGCACCCTGTCCCACCCCTGGCAACTGTCACCTGCACAATGATAACCTCTCCGTTGTCCCTGACGCTGTCCTTGACCTACTGTGTTCTCTTGCCAGACCCTTAGAAACCGGTCCATAAAATCTAAGTCACATCCTAACTCTCCCCCAAACCTTCCTGAAGCTTCGTCTCATTCGAAATAAAATCCAGAGTCCTTATAATGAATGCAGGCCTCTGATTTCCTGGTGGTCTCATTAGCTGGCCTCTCCCTAGCCAGCTGGGCCCGGTCCTGGTGGCCTCATCCCTGGATACCTGTGCCCTAGTGACTCTCTAACACGCTGCTTCCTCCGTCCGTCCCACTCTCCATTCACGTCGGAGACTTTACCACCGTTCTAGTCCCTTCAAACAGGATCTAATTTTTAGTGTTTCTTTTTTTTAAAAAAAAAAAAACTGTGTTTTATTGTAGTTTTGCACAACACTTCTCAGCCTGGTCCATGCCTTAGACATAGGTGTGCTACCGCCTCTAGTCCGCGAGCTCCCCCTGCTGGACAGGAGCGGCAGTGCTTTATTAACACGTCCTCGCCGCCTAGGACCCTCCTTGGTAGCGGGCAGGTGTCCAGTGCAGATTTACAGATTAATCACATAAGGAGTGATGTCACCAGCAGTGAAAGATGGTGAGGGCCACGGGTATTTTTTTTAATTTAGAAGCGGGAATCATTTCTAAGTCACAGGCCTTCTCTGCTGTTACACTGCCATGGACATTCTCCCCAGAGGCACGTTGAAGCGAACAGGTGTTTGTAACAATTTAAAAATGCCCTGACATGTCTGTGGAGCATCCTTTCAGCTTTGATCCTGCTTATAATAATAATAATAATAAATTTGGCAGATTAGCATACTTTTTGTCTCCCAGACTCGGTGAGGAACAGCAAGCTAAGCCCCTGGCATTGCTCAGATGGAGCCAGGGGCTCCTCGGGGCTCCCTGATATCCGCCATCTGGTGCGATTTCTCCTTCCTTACCGTTCAGAAAAACATACGGACCCACGATAATGCCTCACTGCCTGCAACAGGGGACAGCAAACCATGACATATGTACCAAATCCACGCCAGCTGCCTCTTTTGTACCGTACAAAAAGCTAACAGTCATTTTTTTTTTTTTTTTTTGCATGGTAAAAGAATTAAAAGAAAATGTGAGCGGGGGACAGTGGCTGATGGCGCTCTGCACGACGGGTCTGACTGGATGGGTCTGACTCTGAGAGAGGGAATGGGATCTCGGAAAACCAGCCAGGAGACACGCAAAGACGGAGACCCCGCCTGGCTTTTCTCACACAGGTGGAAGAGAGCAGATTCTGTAATGCCCAGGGGGCATGGTACTGGTACAAAAGATGGACTCCATCCTGTGAACCTGAACCTGGAGCTTCAAAACTGAAGAAACAAACAAACAAACAAAAAAACGAATAAAACTTTTTTTTTTCCAATTACTATAAGGCGCAGCGTGGGAAAGAGAAAAAAACAGTCTCGGTGGTATTGGGCTAAGTGGCTCCTTGCAGGAGCTCCAAACTGGAGTCAATAATTAGTTTCAATGTTGCAATTGTAGAATTTCTGGAATTCTAAGGACTATATTCCCAGTTGCCTTCAGACAAGGTCTTCCAGTGTTCCCCTAAGTGAACAGAGAGGGAACAAAAAAGGCTGAACGGTGTTCCTTAGAAGGGGAGGGGAAGCCGTGCCCCTGATAAAGATTCTGTAAGCCTGATTTGATAAGCACTTTTGTGATTTAGGAGAGTTGGAATGTTGCAGATCCAGAGCCAAATTTATCTTGTGCTATCTTTGAGCCCCTTTATAGCCACTCATTACCCGTTTCCGGGTCTGACCTAACATCCTGTGGCTATCAGGTGAAACCTTCTGGAATGCAGACCGCCAGCTCTTTCACCAACCTTGAAGCTGAAGGGCATGTTTCTACACACACATTTGAAAAGTGCTTTGGTTTATGGCTGTTCTGTAACAATAAAAATTCCATTAAATTGTTTCCACGTCGGAACATATTATTTGGGGTAACTTGGATCCAGGTTCCTAGGCCACCAGCCACTTACATTTGGCTCCAGGATAAAAGAGCTCTTATTTCTTTTGAGGTGAGAGCTGCATTGTCCATTGACAGCATCCATAGAGTCATGGACGGCCGCTCTCCATGATCATCTGTCTCCCTTTGTCCTGCCTTCTGGCCCATGATTGGAAAATGGAAGATGGGGGCTGAGGATGCATAGTTAACCTGTTAACCTTGAACTGACTAGGCTGTACATTTTCTGTAGAAGCAAACTGTTAAAAATGTATTGAAGTCAGTGTCCTTTGTGTGGTCTCTAACACAGAAATTCATACCGAACGGGGAACAAATGATATTGCATACAGTATTGGGTCTGTATGACCAATGCAAGAAAACCAGACTTTAACCCGAGATGAGATCAACACCTTAGCCATCACCTAGACTACATTCAATACTGCACTCACACATCATCTCAGAGGCACAAAAATATTTAGGTATGTTTCCTTTGGGACGTGTTACAGTTTCTCCAGTGAGACATGTCTCACGTCTGCTAGAACAGCTATTATCCAAAAGATAAGAAGTTACAAGTGTTGGTGAGATTTCTGAGACATGGGAATCTTGGTGCACTTAATGGGAATATGATTATGACAGCCATTATGGAGAGTTCTCAAAAATTAAAACGACATCTACCAAATGACCTAGTTAGCCATTCTACTTCTGCATGCACAACCAGAGTAATAAAATATTATTCTACTGTGTTATATATAAAGTATGCATCTATGGGAGCAAACTGCTAAATAAGACATTTTTAGAATGCTTTGTATTATTTGACCGCTAAGGATAAAGGTCCACTCACTCAAAGAACAATATAAGGTGTGTCCTTGCTGTAGTGCAAATACACACACACACACACACACACACACACACACACACACACAATAATCCTCTGTAGTTTTCAAATTTTTGCCAATGGATCAATTCTACTTTGGAAATTTAAAAAAAAAAAAGCATTATGGAACACCCCTACGATGACTTGAAATAAATCAGAGAGAATTCGGGGACAGTCCAGGCTTAGGTATTTTCAAAGAGTATTCGGCTTCAAAGTAAGGCGTGCCTCTGCAACTGAAATCTGACTAGTGTGTGATCCCTGTAATTGCACAGGGACAGAAGGACAGAAATGGGGGAGAGAAAGAGAAGCAGATGAAAGGGGGAAAACCACCACGTAAAGAATTCAGTACGATTCCGCACAGAGCTCTTTGATGCCCAGACAGGCCAGGGCTATCGGGTGCTTTGTTGGTCCTTGGCTTTCACTAAGTGGGACCATTTTCAGAATGAAGAGCGCAGCCCTCAACAGCCAGGAGGAGGGGACATGCCAAAGCAGCTGATCTCTGGGCTCAGGTGACTGGGGTGCAGAAGAAGCCTGTCAATGCCATATCAAAGCAGTGTCGGGTAGGCGTTTCAAGATTACAGCCGAAGGGAGCAAATGTCCCGGGCTGCGGAAAGACATGCAGCCTGAGCTCCAAAGAAGAGAAGAGCATTGCAAAGACAGATGAGCTTGTTATTCATTCCAGGGGGTAATAGTAGCAGGGGCTATTAAAAAGTGGCCTTAATCCTTTAAAAATGCTAGCATGTCAGCATC
Source organism: Peromyscus aztecus (assembly GCA_902168405.1). Classification (NCBI taxonomy): domain Eukaryota; kingdom Metazoa; phylum Chordata; class Mammalia; order Rodentia; family Cricetidae; genus Peromyscus; species Peromyscus aztecus. The sequence goes on from CABHPQ010000179.1 coordinate 22,910, forward strand.
TAAGTCCCTGAGAGATAGCCCTTGCCCCGCTCCTCTAACCCACCCCTGTCTACCCATTAGACGAGCTAGTTGGTAAATGCACCTGGTCATCTTGAAGAACCAACTCTACTGCACTCAGAACAATGCGGTGTGGCTGAAGGCCCACGCTATGCTGGCCTCAGAACTCAACGTAGCAACTTGCGTTTCTTCATGGGCTATTGTTTGCTAGACATTCTGCAAATATACCAAAGACTGTCTCATTGCCCAAGGCATTCCCAAGGGGAAATGGGTCACAGACACTCTTGTAATGGTACCTGGGGACTGAAACAGTCAAGTAACTCTTCAAAACCAAGAGGGGAAAGACTTTCAAGAACTTACCGTTGGAAAAGGTTGTCTTGGATAGCCATGCATGGACCCTTTCCTGGGTGTCGGTATCAGATGGCAAATGTCCTTTCTAGGATAGTCTAGAGGCCTTTGATGCAAAGGAGAATTGACTGTCTCCTGAAGCCTCTTGTGTCTCTACATTTCATATTTCTGTAAGATCTGTCAAAACTTGGAGAATCCAAAGTGGCTTCTCAGGAGGAATGAAGACTTAACTTTGAACCCAAAACAAGACGAGAATTTAAAGCAGCAAGATGTAGAACACAGCCTACGTTGACTGCATCTCATCTCATGGAATGTCTGCAAGGCAAGTGAGTCAGATGGAAAGGAGTGGATCCTAGAGGAATATACAAGTATTCCACTAGAAAGACAGCAACAGATGTTCAAAATCCTCATGCTGGAAAAAAAAAAAAAAACCCGAAAGGCTCCTGAATGCTAATAACTCCACTCACAGCACAATGCCTCCATCCAAGCAATTTCAGGGGAAGAACGAGATAGAATAAACAGGCCACATCCTATCAGAGCCCCATGCGTACCAGAGAGTCTCATGTCTTGTGCTCCACTGGGAAATGTTCTCGGATGCTGACGAAGACCGTCAAGTACGAAATGAGGGGAATTAAGTTTGAACCCATGTCAACCGTATGACCTAGGCAGAGGTTGTCCAGATTTTCTGAACATAGAAAGAAAGAAGAGCAAACACATCTTCAGGTTGGGGAACGGACTCCACTGGATGAGGTCTATAATAGCCTCAGCTTTGTAAATAATAACTACTGTTAGGTCTCTGGCGGTCATAATGGTCCCTAAAATTGTAACAGAGTTCTTTCCACCAGCTTTTAACAGCTTGACTCCTCGAAGGTGCTTTTACTTGTTTAGTTAGATTGTTTTCTCTTCACCCTCATAGACAGACAGCAGAGGCCTTTTGTCATATTCATGGTCACTCATTATCTCCTAACAATCCTTCCTCTGGCCTGGGAACCCTTCACATTATAATGCCCCATTCCCTAAGGTGAAACTCAGAGCAAAGTTTCCCAGCTAGATCTGAGGCATGGAAGCAGACACGTGGACTGCACCAATTCTGATATGCTCATGCAGAATTTCACTTCATGAGGGAACACAAAAAAGTGGGGGTTTTGTTGTTGTTGTTGTTGTTTTGTTTTTCTGGTTGGGGCAAAGAAGATGCAGAGATGTAAAGCCTCTTGGAAGAAAAAAAAAGTTCTGGGGACCAGGCCTGAATGTCATCAGTTTGAGCTGCACACAGCATGGAGGCCACACTGTGAGCGGTGGAGCAGACCTGATAAGTAGGACATCAGCAGGGACTGTGGTGAGGACATGCTATGGGCAGTCTGGCTCTCCTGATACCTTTGTGGGCCTCTCAAGATTCTCTACAAAATCCATGTCTTGCCTAAACCAGCCAGAGTGGATTCTCTCTTCTGCTTCCTGTAACTGGCTAGCACCTCGGCTCACGGAAGATCTTATTGACCAGTTGGGTCTCACTCTGACCTTGCCTTCTTATGGCTTAGGCTTACTATGTCTTGGAGGTTCCTGATTCTGGTTTATACACCACAGACTCAGGACTTGTGGAACATTTACACTGTTGTGCCCACAACACTACTGCCCTGAACAGTAGGTTTTCACGTGTCTTCATCTCTTAGCCAATATGCCGTGCACCTCCAATGTATCCATTGCCAGGTGGGTGGCTTTGCCAACAGGCAATGAAAGATAGAGCAAAATGTCATAGTACACGTGTCTCCCTCTCTGAAGCAACAAAAATAGATGAAAGTATGTTTTGTATAAGACAGCATTTCCCGCCAGGCGGTGGTGGCACACTCCTTTAATCCCAGCACTCAGGAGGCAGAGCCAGGTGGTCTACAGAGTGAGATCCAGGACAGGCACCAAAACTACACAGAGAAATCCTGTCTTGAAAAAAACAACTACAAAAAAGACAGCATTTCCCCCTTTCTTTTCAAAATTGCTTAACATTTTTAATATGCTTGTTTATTTGTGGGAGCCTGTGTGTATGGTGTATGTGTGGAGGTCAGAGGATAACTCAGGGAGGCAGTTCTCTTCTGTCCCCATGTGAGCTCGGGAAATTCAACTCAGGTCATAAGACTTGGTGACAAGCAACTTCACCTGCTGAGCCACCTCGCTGGTCCCTAAATTGCTCTCTTTCATAGAGTAATGATGATACATTCTCAAAGAAGAAAAGGTATAGGTTAAAAAATTCATACTCAAATATATTTGTAAATTCCTTAATGGTAACAAAAGAATAATTTTAAAATAAAATCAATAAGCTGGGCACTTGCTTCATACACAATGCCAAATAGCCTGGGTGGTTATCTTCATGCAAGTCTCGGAATGCACGGGTTGCTCAATATCTCGTGATCTCCAGTTAAGCTCAGTACAAAGTGTTACATTTGAAGGGACTACAAATTGATGGGACTTTAGAGATTGTGGATTACCAAAAAGTCATCTAATCACCTGAACGACTCTTCCAAATTTATAAATGCAAAACTTAAGAGAGCATTTCTAGGATTGCACCATGTGCATTTCAAATTTTTCTCAAAGCTAATGTTTACCTCTGAAACATTCAGACTCATTCAGCAGATGATGGCAACAATTTGGAAGTGTTGACTTTATCAAATACACACACTCTACTCTATGATGAGAACTTTCCCCCTTAGCCTCGTTTAAGAAATGCACACGAAATGCTCCTTTATGAGAAACCAAAGCATTGACTTATCCTGATCATCCATACTACGGTTTCCTTTCTACCCATAAAAGGGCAGCTTGCAAAACTCAATAGTGCCCCTCTGTGGAACCAGAGAACAACTGCCAGTCACTGGGGCAATGTGAGTTTAATTTGAGTTTGCTTTGTTATAAAGAGAACTTTCTCTAGTGTGGAAATAATAGCTAAGTATTTTTAGGAGCTGGCTACATACAGGAGTGATATTCCCTAGCATGTATACCTCAGTGACTCTTCCAAAGAATGAAGAGAAAACAAAAACTACCGTCCAAAATGCTGCCTTGTATTTTCCACACATAATACTCCAGTGTGAAGACATTTACATAAAGAAAATCTTTTTCCCTAAGGGGAAGGACAAAACCGGGTATAAAATAGAGTGGCAAGTCTGTCTCCAAGCTTCACCCCATGACTAAGGCAATTAAAGTTGAAGAGTCTGTGTATATAATAATTCACACCCCCAGTTTTATTCCTACTACACACCGTGTGTTCTGAAAGTCGAAAAGGAAGTCAAATCTGGGGTCTATACCTGAAAGCCATGCCCGATTCTTCACGTTGAAAGCAAAGATTTCATCTACGCTTTCGTCTACCTTGTCATTTCTTGGGCTTCAGTGTGATTTCCTTTTTTCTAACCAAAGCTAGACTTTCTTCATTGTTTCCCTCAACATTATAACTCGAGCTTCCAACGGCCCCCAGGGCTCCTGTGTCGAAGGCTTGCCCCATGGCTAGTGGTACTATACCCAGAGGCGACTGGACCATGAGGACACTAATTTCGTTCATTGATGAGTTCATAATAAATGGCTCTTAGGAGGTAAAGCTAGACTGGAAGAGGTAGGCTACAGGAGGCAGACTTTGAAGGAAGGGTGTGTCTTATCCCTGACCGCCTCCTGTCTCTCTCCCTGCTCCTGGATGCCTCCTGGTAGCTTCCCTCCACTACAGCCTCTGCCATACTATATCTGTCTTGAACAGCCCTAAAAGGAAAGGAGTGAGCCAACCATGGACAGGAACCTCTCAAGAGTAGCCAACATAAAACCTTAAATTGTTCAGGCGGGCTATTGTTCACAGTAATACGAAGTGGTAAACACATGCATTGTCCCGAATGTTTGAGGACTCTTGAGGGTTGTCCTAAGTATTTTCCTTCTTTTTCTTTTCTTTTCTTTTCTTTTCTTTTCTTTTCTTTTCTTTTCTTTTCTTTTCTTTTCTTTTCTTTTCTTTCCTTTCCTTTTCTTTTCTTTTCTTTTCTTTTCTTTTAGGTGAATTATCTCCAAGACTTTAAACCCCCATGCACAAGATATATGAAGAGGATACTCCCTCCAAGCTAAAAACTAAACCTCAAATGCATGATAAAGAACAAAACCGAAAGTGCCCATCCAGGGGTGTTTCCAAAGCAGTGCCGAATCTTCAAAAGTATCAGGTTTCCATTCAACTGTATGACACCATCGTTGGAGCCGAAGTCAGCAAGAACCCTGAGGAGAACATTTCTACCGTGGTATCCCATCCTGACAGCAATAGCATTTTTGTCACTATTATTATTGTCAAAAATATTACTTTTATAATAAATGTTAAAGCAGGGTAGGCTCTGATACTGGAAAAATGTGCTACCTTCAAAACACTAAAGAGAAATGGGAAACATCGATGAAGCCAGGGGGACGTTGAGTGGACGCTACAAAGATCCCAGATGCCCTGAATTGTGTTACCAAACCCAAATGCCATGAAATCGTCAAGAGATAATAATGGTTAAGGAGAGAGGTTAAAAACACAAGGGCCTATCAGAGCAGAAATGGGTGTGCTGGGCAAATCTCAAAATGCCAGTCACAGAGAAAACACAAGAGGGAGATGTAAAGAGCAAAACAAAACCCCGTTTAAAGATTTGTAGCTTGATTTCAGCGTTACTCTGTAAGAACCCAAGGAGCTCCGCTCGGAAAAAATCCTCGCTGGTTCAGACTTGTCGCCAGCTTATTCTTTAACGACTGGATTTCTTGGCTGGCAGAAAGAAAGTAAAGATGGAAGCGAGAAGAATACATTGGAATCTTCTCCGACTTTTGGAAAAGGAAGCATCTTGCCGTTGGGGGGACCTGTGAAGTAGAAGAAAGCGATCTTGAGTTGTGGATTCTACACTCATTTTAGGAGACCTAGAGGGTTGCTGGCCTGGGCAGTCCCTGGAGTGTCTCCCAAGGCAAACTTCTGGTTTTTTTCTCCCCTGCTAAATGCCTAAGGCCTCTGGCTTGGAGACTATTTTTTGCTAATTTCCTACCTTGGGATTCTCTTGAGTGGAGGTAGTATAATTTGGACTCCAAACTTACATGATTTCAGGTTCTTTGATTGCAAATTCTTAAAATAGACATCTTTATCCAGAAACTAAACCAAGACAGTTTGCTTGTCACCACCGTGAGTGGACCACTTCCGGAACTGTCTCCTCTCTCTGAGGTCGCAATCCTGCAAGAAGTCTGGCTGTACGTTGGCGACCCAGTTACCTTCCGGGGACCTCAGTTTTTGTCCCCCCCCCTCTTCACTTATTTAAACCTGAACCCCTAGATTATTAAACTATAGCTCCTTTCTAACTCTGTCTCCCAGGCTGGCTGCTGAATCAGCACATATGTTTATCCTGCTCTATTTTTTTTGTTTTGTTTTGTTTTGTTTTGTTTTTTCCTCCTGGAACCTGGAGATGTCCAAGTTCTGGATTAAATGATAAGCATATTTGTTCATCATTCTAAATAAATGCATACTTACGGTCTAGGCATACCAAAATCTATTTACCCACCTACCGAATTGCTCCATTTTCTCTTTTGAGACGTGGTTCCATGCAGCCCAGGCTGGCCTCAAACTTGGTATGTTGTGAAGGTTGCAATGAACTCAGATCCTCCTGCCTTAACCTCCCAAGTGCTGGGATTAAAGAGCTGTCCTATTATCCTGGACGCTTCCTTGATTTCCCTTTGATAATTAGAAATAGACGTGTAAAATATGGAAACTTTGTGTCAATGTGTAATGACTTCCTTGGGTTGAGTTTCCTGTGGTTGATTGCTGAGTCAAAGGCACTTGACTACCTTTCTTACAACATTTCAGTTTTTTCATGTATGAATGTAGCTCTGTGTGCGTGCATGTGTGCGTGCGTGCGTGTGTGTGTGTGTGTGTGTGTGTGTGATGTATATTACATGCATGTAGATTCACATGTGGGTGCAGGTGTGTTGCCCATTATGGTGGTTTGAAAGAAAATGGCCCACCAAGGGAGTGGCATTATTAAGAGGTGTGGCCTTGTTTAAGAAGGCGGGGCCTAGCTGGAGGAAGTGTGTCACTGTGGGATTGGACTTTGAGGTCTCATATATGCTCAAGCTACACCCACCAAGACAGACCACTTCCTGTGGCCTTCGGGGGTGAGAATTCTCAGCACCCTCTCCAGCACCAAATCTGCCTGTATGCTGTCATACTCCCAACCGCCATGCTCCGCACCATGATGATAATGGACTGAACCTCTGAAACTGTAAGATGCCACCTCAATTAAATGTTTTCTTATAAGAGTTGCTATGGGCCAGGCAGCGGTGGCGCACGCCTTTAATCCCAGCACTCGGGAGGCAGAGACAGGTGGGTCTCTGTGAGTTCGAGGCCAGCCTGGTCTACAGAGTGAGATCCAGGACAGGCACCAAAACTATGCAGAGAAACCCTGTCTCGAAAAACAAAAACAAAAACAAACAAACAAAAAAAGAGTTGCTATAGTCATGGTGTCTCTTCACAGCAATAGAAACCCATGTATGCACTTGCAGAGGTCAAAGGTTGATCGGGGTATCCTCCTGTCCTCCTTTAGCATTCTTGACCTTACTGTTTGAGGCAGGGTCTCTCTCTGGATCTGAAGCTCACCGTTTCGTATGGGCAGGCTGGCCAGGAAACCTCAGGGATCACCTTGACTCTGTATCCTGCATTGGGGGTTACAAGTGCATGCTGCCGTACCCGGATTTCATGTGGATGTTGGGGATTCAAATTCAGGCCATCACTCTCTACAGCAAGCCCTTTACCTACTAAAGCGTCTCTCTAGCCCAGTGCCTTCTTTATTTTATGTTTTTGTTTTTTTTTTTTTGAAGGATTTTGACATGTATACCTGAAAATGAGCTCCGGAAACAAACCCTGCCCATCCAGATTTTGTGCTAGGTATCCACAAAACCTAAGTAGAGGAGAGGAGAATTAGAAAAAAAAAGGAATAAATGTAAGAAAGTGAGGGCACTTGATTAAAGAAAGCCTAATATTACTGTTGTTGTTTATTTTTACATTTATTTATTTATGTATTTATTTATGTATTTATGTATGTATGTATGTATTTATTTATGGGAGTTGTACCTGTGTGTAAGTATACATATGGAGATCAGAAGACAACTTTCAGGAATCAGAATCTGTTCTCTCCCTCTACCACGTGGATATCGACCAGGTGATGAAACTCAAGTCATTAGCTTTAACATCAATCACCTTTACCCACTGAGCCATCTTGCTGATCATCATCATCATCATCATCATCATCATCATCATCATCACCAACATCATCATCGTGACCACCATCACCATCAAGTGATGCTTTCAGATGTTAAATTTCTGGCTGGCACAGGAGTTAAATAGATTAGTCTCCTTTTTCCTCAATCCGTTCTCACAGGGCACTTGCTTCTACGTCGACATTTTTCATACACGTGCTTGGGTAATTTCCTGTTTCCTCTGCCAGCTTTCTCACCATAGAGAACCGCTCTGACCCACATGGGATAATGACTAGAAATGTACATTTATCAAGCACAGCATAGATGCAGCGTACTTTTACCGTTTGCTTCATTTTGCCCCAAGGAAAGCTATTTTTTTCCTTTTAAGGTGTTTGCAGCTACAAAATTAGGGCAAAAGGCAGGATGGACCACACACGAAGAATCTGCATGCTGGCTGGTTTGACCTCTCTCTTAAGTTTCAAGCCAGGAAGTTTGAAAGTAAAACAAACTGCCACTCGGTTGACTGTGCGCTCGGCAATGACCTTGCCTATGCTGAAATCCTTCTCAATGATAAGGAATAGTCGTTGCAAATAACGTTTCATATTTTAAAACTGAGTTCCCAAGGTAATATCTCCAGACAGATTCTACCTGCTAATCGGCAGGATGCCCACCCCTTGCGGCAGAAGGCAAGAGCTCTTAGCGTAACACCCCCACCACTAGAATCAGAAGCCTGCTTGCCCTGAGATAGAAATCCTCTCACACAGAAAAGAAGTAACTGGTGGCTGGGTGGAAGAAAACCTCAGGAGGCTGATGGTGTGACAAAGAAAAGAAAGCCCCAAAGAGAGGAAAAGGACCCTCAAAGTGAGTCCCGAGGGCACAGAGGGAAGTAGAGGAGGAAATGCCAGGAAAACATGGACTAGGAATCACCAGGAAGTGGAACCAAAACCAGAGAGCGTGCCGTGAACAGACACGGTACAGAGGCCATGCACAGGCATCGGACTGAAAGACCGTCATAGAGACCGGCAATAATAGGGGCCACCCACCATCCCCAGGGAGGTCCCCGATGTCCTCTGCAGAGCCGTGGCTGTGGAAAAGGAAATGCACAAGAGGAGGTAGAGGAGAAGATGAGAAAGTGGGGACTACAGGCATATAAACTTCCTAGCGATTTTTGTGAAGGGTGACAAAGGGCGACAGTGCATTTGGTGAGAAGCAGGGTAGGGAAATGTTGCGACTTACTGTTTTTGAGTCATGATATTCTCGAGCACGTGGGGTACAGTGAGCGCAGTCCTTTAGGAGAGGGGAAGTGGATAACCCCCAGACAAAGTGGGCAGGGCAAGGCGAGAATGTCTAACTCCGCGAGAAGAAGGCGGGACCAGGGGCAGATGTCAATTCTGAAGCAGAAAAGATGTTGCTGTACGTGCAGATATTTTGCAGAGTTTATTGTTTTGTAGAAAGATGAGCTAGCTTCCTCTGGGTTTGCTTTCTCACCTCCCAAGGAAAGCCTGAGGCAAACTCAAGGGCTAGCTATGGACGCTGTGTAGGGGGCGATTTTGATGGTTTAGGAACAGATTGGCCAGTGTGAAGTAGGCCCTTTGCAGAGCAGCAGAGCAAACCCATGCAGGGGACAGCAGCTGAGACACACGTATTAGCTGCTCCTGAGAAGTGTGGCTTTGAGTTTAATGTAGGAGACTGCAGAACAGTGTGGGGGTGGGTGGGAGGGGGTGGAGCAGGGAGTTTCGCAGACTCCTTGGGCAGGGCTTCACGGAGGAGGACCATTTGTGGAGTTGGGTTCAGTCACGACTACTGGAATTCAACCACATTGTTATAATGGAGCAGAATGAACCAAGAAGTTTATATATGTGACCATAGAATTAATTCCTGGGGTCTGGAGAGATTGCACAACGATTAGGAGCAGTTGCTGCTCTTGCAGAGGACCTAGGTTCCGATCCCAGCATCCAAATGGTAGCTCATAACCATTCTTTTGAATCCAGGTCAGGGGGTCCAGTGCACTCTTCCGAATTCTGAGGACACAAGACACACGGTGTACATATATACGTACAGGGAAAAACACTCATAACTATAAAATAAAATAAACATAAACGATTAAAAAAAAGAATTCCTTTCTGGTAAGAACAGAAGGGCAGACATGGCTGGTAGCAAACAGTACAAAGCAGGCTAACAAGCTTGGGTCATTGACACTGATGTTGTAATTTAATTCTTTTGTTTGTTAGAGCGACGGGTGTCAGAGTACTTGGACAAAAAGGTGCAAAAAGGCATCAGGGAACGAAACGGAAGATATTTAGCCTGTCTTATTACTTGGCACAGCAGGGTTAAGTCCAGAAGTGCACTTGGGAGCTGCACATGGTAGGACCCACCCCTCACCTCAGCACCTGCCAACTAAGGAATTTCCTGTTAAGGAGGTTCTTTTGGTAATGTTGATATTTCAAAAATACCAGACACGCTGTGAGAATTTCCAAATTCACAGAAGATGAAGACACATCACAATCCACTGCCATGGATGACCCTCAGGCGGATCCTGCACTAAAGAGCCAACAGTCCAGAAAACACTGGGTATGGACTGTGGATTAGATTACCATTTTATACTTACATAAACTTAAAAAGTTTATGATTGCCCTGTGATGAGGTAAGAATACATCTCTATTCTCTTTTAATTACATTTTTTGTTTGTTTATTTAGTGTGTGTGTGTGTGTGTGTGTGCACGCGCGCGCGCGCGCGCGCGATCAGACATGCCACACACGTGTGCAAGCAGGGAATAGAGGACAGCATGGAGGACTCAGCTCTCTCCTTCTACTCTCCAGGTCCTAGGGAATAAAATCAAGTTTCCAGGCTGGAGCAGTCATCTTTCCCAGCCAATCATCTTGCTGGCCCCGGAATCCACCTCTATGCTCATGAAATGCACCCGGGAGGATTTAGGGATCAAGAACTGAGTTGTGTGTAGCTTGCCATCAAAGAGATGAGGAAATGCGTTCTGTTAAGTGGGTTAGTGTAGCCACGTCTGTTTCAAGACAGCACAAGTGGCAGAGAAAATGGGATCAACATTAGCAAAGGCAAACCCAGGGAAAAGGCACAGGGAGATGCGCATTATTTTTGTTTGTGCAGTATTTTGCAAATTTGATATTATTTTCAAATAAAGTTAATGAAGATACTAGAATAGACATTAGTGATACAATTATAGAGTGTGATAACGGAAAGCTCTTAGAGATGACATCTGAATCCTTCCTTACATAGGCAAGAAAACTAAAATCGGGCTGGAGAGGTGGCTCAGTGGTTAAGAGCACCAACTTCTCTTCCAGAGGTCCTGAGTTCAATTCCTAGCAACCACATGGTGGCTCACAACCACTTGTGATGAGATCTGGTGCCCTCTTCTGGCCTGCAGGGACACATGCAGGCAGAATACTGTATAGATAATAAATAAATAAATAAAAAGAAAAAAGAAAAAAAGAACCATTAAATACCTTGTGTATGTACAAAGCAATTTTTTTTTTTTTTTTTTTAAAAAAAAAAAGAAAACTAAAACCAGACAAGTATTGTGGGTTTCTCATCAGGAACACAACCAAACTACAGCTCAGTTTAGCTTGTAAAATTGAGCGTGCCCTCTCTCCTATGGCCTGAACATTATAGTCTTGAATATTTACAGATACCAATCTGACATCCAGGGTTACAGAAGGCTTTGTGTGAAACTGGGAATATCATCTGCAAACTGTTGAAAATCCATGTGATAGAATGCTAAAGACTGAATTCCAGACACACAGCACAACATGCACGCGTCTCAAAACATTAGGAATGATTCCCCCTTCTTTGTAAAAAGTTTGAATAACGGTGATATTTACTCCTTAAAGGTTGTTGCTGTTGTTGTTTTAAATCAAATTCACAAGGGAAACTGTTTTTACCGGCAATTTACTTGATGGAAAGATTTTTGTTTTGTTTTGTTGGTTTGGCTTTTGTTTGTTGTTTGCTTGAATAAATCTGATGGCAGTTTCTAAATGGCATTCTTCATGGCTGTGACTGCAGATTGACATGGGGCTATAGTGCGGAAATCTCTTCAGCCAGCTCCACTGATGGTGAAAATGTACAGAGCCAGTACAGCATTAACTGTAGAGTGTTTACATTAACAAGATATCCAGTCTTTGTTAATATTTTATTCCTTCAACATGGAAATTCCTCAATACTTGATTTATTGATTTAATAAGCAGTCAGTCATCTATGAAATAACTCATGGAAAAGAGTCATATTTTACCTTGAATCACATACTTGGTATTTCCTCTGTTCCTCATGTCTTGCTGAAAATTCAGATCTCGGGGCTGGAGAGATGACTCATCAGTTAAGAGTACTTCTTGCTCTTGCAGAAGACCCGAGTTCAGTTCCCAGCACCCACATGTCAGCTCACAACTGTCTGTGAATCCAGTTCTAGGGCATCTAACATCCTTTTCTGGCATCCAATGGCACTGCATGTGTGTGGCACATATACACACCGGTAGATAAACATTCATACCCTTCAAATGAAAATAAATCTATACTTTTAAAGTAAGATTCGGATCTCTGGGCAGGATGAGATGACTCAGTGGGTAGGCACCTGTGCAATGTTCTTCTAGAGGACCTGTGTTTGGATCCCAGCACCCATGTCCAGGCAGATCACAATCACCTGCAGCTCCAGGTCCAGGGCATCTAACTTTCTTTCCCCACACATGCAGGCACCTCTACTCACAGGTGTGTGCCCACAGACATACAAATTAGAGAGTAAATCTTTTGGAAAAAAAAGAAAAAGAATGTTACATCATTCCACCTTAGTCAGAGGAACTCTCTTATGCATTTTCTATCTACTGGGGACACATTTTCTCAGTTGCTCATCTATTTTCTTTTTCTTTCTTTCTTTCTTTTTTTTTTTTTTTTTGGTTTTTCGAGACAGGATTCTCTTTGTAGCTTTGTGCCTTTCCTGGAACTCTCTCTGTAGCCCAGGCTGGCCTCGAACTCACAGAGATCCACCTGCCTCTGCCTCCTTGAGTGCTGGGATTAAAGGCATTGTGCCACCACCGCCCGGACTATTTTCATTTTTACTTGGCCTTAATTTTAATGTGATGCATCCATTGGACTGAAACTCTAGGCAGCCTATTTTTTCCCATCACTTTCACTGTGTGTCTGCTTGTGTCCGGTATCTGATGACCGGACGAGATTAATTTTTATCATAGTTTTCCTGCACATATGGTGCCCCTTTCCCTCAGCATGAATTTTAAGCCTTGCGTTACTAAATGTATTTTTTTTCTTTATATCTATTCTACTGAGGATTCCTGAGTCTGTGGCTTGAGAATTTTTGTTTTCTCGTTCTTTCTTAAAAGTGAAATATTTTAGCCACTTTCTCCCCTTCTTTTTTTCCTGCTTGGGGACTCCACTTATATGCATGCTGGTCATGTGATGGTGTCCCAGAGGTCGCTAATGTTCTCTTCAGTCATATTCCTGTCTGTTCTCTCTGCTTCAGTTACAACAATGGCGGCTGACACGCCTCTCAAACTGATAAACCTGTCACATCCAACACGTGTCAATCCTGTTCAATGCATTTGCTTTGCAGACATTATGCTTTCGTCCCCGGAACCTCTGTGGGTTCTGTTCTTTGAATTACAGTCTTCGCATCGTCGTTATGTATCTACACGCTCTGTAGATGGGTTAGCATATTTTGAATTATCTTGTCATCCTTGTCATCTAATTCCAAAATGAAGTTGTCACTCAGTCTGCCGCTATTGGACAGTCCGCCCCGTTCTTATCATCGGATGGCATTTTCCTGTGTCGTTCATATCTACGTTTGTAAAAATTGCCCAACGACACAGAAACACCACAGACACCACATTTGAGAATTCTGGATTTCATTATTTTTCTTCTGAAGGGTATTGCATTTTATTCAAGCAAAAAAAAATCATCAAGGGATTGCATCTCTCTTGAAGGCTCGATTAGGTTTTTAAGGGGTCACCTATGGAAGCCTGGTCATTAATCTTACAGTGATTTCTCTGAATTTTGGAAAGTGGCCTTTGCTCCTAGGTCATGGCCCTTCTGTGGGCTCAGTGGAGAAGCTGAGAGGATCACAAATCTCATCCAGGTTGGAAGGGCATGAACTGCAAGTTCCATGTCCCTAGATGCAGTACTTTCTGCTTAGCATCATTGGTCATCCTCACGTGCATTTCCCTCTCTGACTTCTCAAAGTCTCATCCCATGCTATCATACTTAAAATTGGTCACAAGTCTGAAGAACATTTATAGATGTCCCAGCTCCCTGACTACGGGTTTCTTAATCTAACAGTTTTCTACATGAAAATAAGGTTCTGTGTCGTCACTGGAATTATTCCCTTGAACAGTCTTTGCTCATTTTACAGTATGTGGGAAACAGTTTTCAGAAGTTGAGTGCCACAGTGACTTTGACAAGAGTCTAGAATTTTCCAGTAGCCTAAATGGCTCATGGGCAGGCAGAAATCATTTGACCACATGCAAGCTTCCCTCTTGGTTAAGACTCTGAAAAACAAAGCTCTCTACAGAAACTCTATCTTTCCGCTGCCCGTGAGCCTTCACTCTCCACAGGCTCACCCAGCGGAAGCGTTCGAGAGAACTGAGGGTTCTCTCCATTCTTGGCAGTTGTTCAAAGGGGGACTGCATGGGATGCGACTTCTAGGGAGTTCTAGAGAAAAACAACAGCAGCAGGAAGGCAGCAAAGGCCGACATCTCTGCAGCCGTGCACCGCTGGGGAGGCTGAAGTTGGGGCTCATGCCCTGCCTAGTTAGGTGCACTTGGTAATCATCTTAGCTACTTCCTAGAGCCCTCAAATCAGGACCAGAAGTCACATTCCACCATGAGAGTAATGTTGAAATGCATAGTGCTTTATTTAATCGGAACTTGAACTCTAAGCTCTAACTACCTAATTCAAGTAATTTTCCAGGAAACAGACAAGTACCTGGTGTGGTGGTGCACACCTGTAACCCCAGAACTCAAGAGGTCGAAGTAGGAGGATTAGTCATGTATTTGAGGCTAAACCAGACAACCTATGAGATCTTGTCTCAAAGTGGGTTGGGGGTAGTCACAAGAAAAAAAAGAGGAAACATACTTAGATAGGTTTCATGAAATTTCACTAGATCCTGGTGTTTGAGATGTTCCCTTTATTCAGGCTCCTTATGTGCTTCCAAATATAGAAGATGGGATCTGTTGGAATCTCACATATCCCATGAGCCTGTTGGTCAAAGCCATAAGCTTTTACAATCCAATCATCCAAAAGGGCATCCCAATACTACTGCTACATGTTAAAGAGAGTGTGAACTCTGCAGAAGCAAGGTTTCTTTTTAATTCCTCCAATGTCATTAAGCACAAGCCATGCAATTAACTTCACTATCAGAATGAGTTAAGAACACTGGTCGGTAGGCCAAGGATCAGCTGTGGCTTCCTAAGGACGAACTCTGTTTTGGCTCCTTAGGTTTAATATGCAGCAACTTATTCCTTTGGCACCAGAATCTGTATGCCTTGGTTCCAAGGATTACATGATCAGAATTCACCGAGTTTGGGTGGAAGGAGCTTCACCTGGAAATTCAAAAGCAATTTTTTCCCTTTAAACCAGTTATTTACTGAGATATTTGAGTTATGATGTGAAACTAAAATAGTGTGTTCAGTGAATTTTTAGTTAGTAAATTAAAACCGGCAATAAAATAGCTGTGTTTTTTTATGGTAGTTTGGGTTTTATGTTTGTTTGTTTTGTTTATCCTAGACAAGCCTGGTGTTTAGTAACCTATTTTCACATATGTGCTGAGATGAAGTTCTTCAAATTATTTATTATTTTGTGGGCTATCAGAAATGTCTAGAATATTAGATTTTTTTTTTTCCAGACAGGGTTTCTCTGTGTAGCTTTGCACCTTTCCTGAAACTTGCCCTGTAGACCAGGCTGGCCTCGAACTCACAGAGATCCGCCTGCCTTTGCCTCCTGAGTGCTGGGATTAAAGGCATGCGCCACCACCGCCCAGCCTAGACGTTTCCTGTATCTAACCATTTTTTGACTTTTATTCCAAGCTCCATAGCAGATCTTGAAGTTAGATAGGGATAAAACTTAGCTTTGGGATTTAAGGAGTTCATGAAAACTCAAGTGACGTGTGCCCTGGCAGATCGGCCATTGGGTCCACTGAGCACGAAAGAGTGAGAAAGGAGAGGAGAGAAGAACATGGAGGAATGTGCTATGTTGAGTCTGACGGAAGAATGTTCCAGTCAGATAGGAAGGTGCGGTGCCATCAGAACAAGCAAGCAGAGCCAGCGGTCCCCCAACTCATGGGAAATTATGACACATTCAGAAACAAGACCGATCTTCTCTAATGGTCTAGCTCCTGCCTTCTTCTTCCCTCTGTGTCCTTAAGCTTGTCTATTTGAGGGAGCAAGAAGGCTGGGGCTAGACAGTCAGGGAAGAGTCATGCTTCCTAGGGAAGATTAAACAGACTGAGGTATCTTTGAAGGTGAAAGCTTGTCAGTGAGCAAGCATTAAATAAATACACTGAAGCTCACCAAGTCCGGTGATGTCTTCATCTGAGTTCTGAGAAACCTCTCAAAGCTATGCTTATGGAGAGAACGTGGCACTCAGGTTCCCTGGGCTCCACCAGATTGGTAGGCATGGCAACAACACCCTCCAGCTGGACACTGATCACTAGCCTTCCGGTTTCTGAGAAGTGTGCATCCTCTTCACTGCCTGCTCTGTGGCCATGACTATCTTGCTCCGTTCACTGTTCCCATTTTCTTGCTCATCTACTAATGAAGTGGTTGCATTCAGCTCTCATCATAATTAGGGTTCATTTAGTTCAAGGGTTTTATAATTAATCTCCTATGCTAATTAATTTTTAAACACCAATACATCACAAAATATGTGAAAGCAAAACATTTTTCTTACCAACAAATCAAATGAAGCTTCTTTGGTTTAAGAGAAGAGTGGAAGGGAAGAATTGGATCAGGTTCTAAAATAAGTCTGGATGCTGGATACATTAATATTTTGGAGGTGCTAGAGAGATAGCTCAGTGGTTAAGAGCACTGGCTGCTCTTGCAGAGGACCCAGGTTCAATTCCCAACATCCACATGACAGCTCACAACTGACTATAATTCCAGGGAACCAATCTCCCTTTTTGGCCTCCTCAGGTAGAGACACAGACATATATGCAGGCCAAACATCTATAGATACAAATTAAAATATTGCATTTGGAAAATAGGAAAAGCAAGCTGACCCCAAATATGCCTTTGCCTGTGCCTCTCAGCTAGCAAAGTATATCTGTTGTCAATTAGCCTGTAGTTCTTAATGAGAGCTCGGTGGGAAGGGGAAGGGTCCGATGGCTCTCACCTGTAGTCCCAGCGTTTGGAAGGCTGAGGCAAGAGCATTACCGAGAACCTGAAGCCAGCCTTGGCTATATGGTGAGTTCCAGATTCCAGGTCAGCCTAGCCTACAGAGAGAGACCCTATCTTAAAAAAGTAAACAAACAAACAAACAAAAAACATGAGGGGGCCAGGGAAGGATGGAGGAAGGTGAGAATAAGGGAGGGAGGGAAGGAGGGAGGGAGGGAGAGAGAGAGAGAGAGAGAGAGAGAGAGAGAGAGAGAGAGAGAGAGAAACAATGTTTTATTTTGTACCTAGTTTGTGTTTCTTTACTTGAATGAGGACTTATGCAGCAAACTCAAACACTGCCCAGACAGATGCTGTGGATTATACCGCTTATTATCATCATTCAATCAATAGAGGCCTTGTGTGACACCTTCTTTTGATTGTGCTTTATTTTATTGTTTTCTGTCCTGGGGCTTCAACCCAGCTTTATGCATGCAAGGCCAGGCCTCTACCAATTGAGCAATATTCCTAGACAGACATCCTGACTCATGATTCTGAAAGATTGGATTACTACTGTTTTTCACCTGCTGTGACCCTGCCCGTGGCCTGGAGTGCCTTCAGCAGCTTAGGGGAGACTGAAACTTTGTCTTCCCGGCTGTTGTCACTAGCAAATCAATCGTTCAGTGTTTTTCTCTTTTGTAATATTGTTGGCACTTTGTGGGGGCTGCTTGAGGATTAAATGGATTTATACAGGAAATATGCCTTAACCTTTGGGTCTCTAGGGTCATGGTTCTCTTGAGCCAGGTGACCTCCAGCCCAGGGACTCTGCACACTCCATGCTCTCCACTTAGGCTAGGGTTGTGATGGTTGGAAAGTATCCCATCAAAACCATGTGTTGGAAGTTAAGTCCCCCATAAAACAGTGTTCAGAAGAGAAACCTTTGTGATGATTAGACCACAGAGGAGCTAGAGTGGATTAATATTAACTGAAAAGGGATTGAACATGCAGCCTCAGCTACTCCAGAGGTGGAGACAGAAGGATCTCTTGAGCCTAGGAGTTTGAGGCCGGTCTATGCGACATGAGGTAACCCTGTCTCAGTAAAAATCAAATGAAACAAAAGAAAGCAACACAGACTGAGGCTGCCAGTTTGGTCTCTTGCTTTTTCATGCCCTCTCTCAGTCTGCGACCTTCCTGTCTTGTAGGAAGATAACCCATGAAGACCCTGCTTAGAGGCTGCCATCTTGCTATTCCACCCCCTTCCCCCAACCTCCAGACCTGTGAGAAATTCCTTTAGATTAGAGATTATGCAGTCTGTGGTATTCTGTTACAACAACACAGAGCAGCCAGCCTATGATTCCTAGAAGGGCCAAAGATTAAAAACTGATTTTGCAGTTGTTGGGGGGTAGTTTTGGTGGTGGTCTTCATGATGCTGCTTGCCCAATCACTTTGTGGAAGGTTGCAGTAATTTCATTGTCTGCTGCAAGTATGCATAGGCCAGGGATGCAGGTCTTCATCCTCTGGGTATTGAATACTTTCCTTAAAAATATCGGCACCAAACAGGCAGGCTAGAAATGGTGTTTCAATATCATTTTAAATTTGTATTTCTATGATGTTCTCATATGACTAGATGTTTTTCCCCAACATGTTTGTTATCTACTTGTACATGCATGTGTGCTTGTGTGTGTATGTGTGTGTATTCATTCACATTGTGCACAATGTGAATACACACACACACATACACACACATTGCCTTCTTTTCTTCCTGGTAGTCCATTTGAGGCTTTCTCATTGATTTTTAAGTACATATGTTGTAAGCGTATTCATCTTTTATTGTATTTATTGCAAGTCCTTTCTCTCGTTTGATCATCTGCCTTTTAATTCCTCCATAGCACGTCGCAGATCTCTTTTTTGAGAGCACATTGTGGTTTTAATGCTAATGTTGCTAAGCCTCTTGCACGTCTCCTTTGTGGCCTCCTCTCCGGCTTGGATGCAATTTCAGTCACGTCTCCTCTCTCAGGCTCTGCCCTTCCAAACAGAAATCCTATTCATTGTACTCTGATGGGAATTCTGAGGCCGGTCTCCACAGTGTCCCTGCCACCCCCTGGCCACCCTCACCCAGACACAGATGTCACCTATTGTACACGTCCTCCCAAATAGTGGCGTTCCTTTTTTCAAAAAAAAAAAAAAAAAAAAAAAAAAACATTAACACTGAAACATCATGAGAAATATGTTGATGTGTGTGACTGAGCTTTGTGCAGGCTCTGTTGAATCCCTTCTATAAAGAGACCTGGGCCCTCTTTTGTGCCATTTAAAAAGCACTTGGAGCCCCTCATTTGTGCAAGTGACAGGGGGTTTGTTTACCACCAGACACATTCATTCCGTCACTCACCCCAGGACCCAGCTCCCATCGCGTCTCATCCATGTAGACTGACACTCCTCCAACACAGGTGGGCACCCCTAGAAAACCTTAGAATTTGCTGTCAACCGCCATAGCAGGAAATACTAAGACAAAGATAGCACTTCCGAAACCTCTGATCATCTCCAATGAAAAGGCATATGAAACTGTAATTCGTAAGAATCATTTGCACAGCATTCCCAATGACTGGGGATTTTTTTTTTTTTTTTTTTTTAGCCAACTTTATCCCATCTGATACTCAAAAGGGCAAATTATTTCTTTCCTTCTATAAATAAGGAAGCTGAGTGTTCGAGAGCCAAAATTCATGAATACAGATCTCCTAAAACAAACCGAATGTTATTTCTTAGTTATTTTCTATTTCTCATCCAATTTTCCACTCATGACATCATCTTTTTAATGTATGTTTTTATATTGAAATAATTTCAGATTTATGGAGGAAAAAAATCTTGTAAACATAGTTCAGAGAATTTTTATGCTATTCATCTGGCTCCCTCAAATATTACCATGTCATGTGGCTGTAATATTATCAAAATGGAAAATTACCAGTGGTACACGACCATCCCTGAATCCATAGACTTTATTGGCCCTTCACTGATTTCTCGTTGCTGCTGCTGTTCATTTTCTGCTCCAGGGTTGAATTTAACATTGTGTTGTACTTAGATGTTGTGTTGCCTCAGTTCCTCTAATCAGTCCTAACTTTTCACGACTTTGATAGTTTTGAGAGGTATCCACCTGTAAGTCTGAACACGGCTCATTGGTTTGGATTTGTGGCCATAAGGGGACAGAGGAGATGTGGCGTTCTCTATATCTCGGTTAGGTAGACTCTACCAGCTTCTCTAATTACTCAAATTGTTAACTGTGACCACTGAGTTAGCAGGGTTCTTCCAGCCTTCTCCACTATACAGATACAATTTTCTCTACTTAAGTAATAAATATAATGAGTTTCCTGTTTCTCATCTTTCAGCAATTACTGTGTTGTTTGCTAAACAACAGCTATCTATTTTTGTGGTTCTTTCTTCAGTTACTAGTATGGATTCCATTATAAAGAAGGGCCTTCCCTTATCCATTTAGTTAACTGCCTGTTACTTATACCAGTGTATATCCATAAGTAGATATTGAACGCTGTGTGTTTTAGTTCATTAATATCTTGTATCATTTTTCCTATATTTGTCTATGAGTGGTCCTTCAAGACGGCTTCTGGCTCCTTTTAGCACATTAACATCTTTTTTTTAAACCACTTTCTTACTGTTAAATACAAACATGTTTCAGATTCATCTCACAGCTCATGTTCTCCTGTCTCAGTTCCTAGGTTCATCTGTTTTCCAAGGGGCTCTGATTTGTTTATTGAAGATCGACATCTAGAAGGCAAGTACTGGGTACCACACATGCTCGTTGCAGTGGGGTTTTGTCCTCACTGCAAACACAGCAGAGATACATGTGTACACACATCTATATCCAGAAACGGGGATAGTGTTCAACTGTTTTACTCAATTGTTTTCTTCAATAGATTTCTCTTGTCGAATTGCATTGGCTCATATTTTCAGGTCACTAGTAAGTGTAGTAAGTATCTTTACCGAGTTTCTGGTCTTAGTGGGGAAATCTCTAGAGTTTCCTGATTAAGATGATGCCATTTTAATCCCAGTATGTGTGTTGTGTTATGTTAAAATTACCTGTCAATTCTTCTCTTCCCAATATAGATACTATTTTGACAGGGTCTCCCTATGGCTGTCCCCAAACTCACAGAAATCTGCTTGCCTCTGCTTCCCAAGTGTTAAAATTAAAGGTGTGCATGACACTTTAAAGAGAGAATTAAGGCAATCTAATTTTGTATCTTGAAAGAGTAACACTAAAATTATCAACAAATGATAGGACACAGAGGACAGAATTAAAGTGGTCTGAGAGTTTTATCAGGGTAAAAAGGAAAGTAAAATTAAGAAGTGAACCGAACCAAAAAAAAAAAATTATAGCTACCGATACAGTTTGAAATTTAGAGGGAAATCCTAGCTTTTCAGAGACATAATGTGCAATTCCAAAACTATAGTGAGCAAGTGATGAACATAGAAATGTCATTGATCAAACAGAAGACAGAAAATGAAAAATCCACGAAGACAGACAGTTAATAAAAGATAACAAATAAGGTACATAAATAACACCAACCATGTCAGTAATCACAATAAATATAAACGGATTAATTTTTTTTAAATGCAGAGTCAACCTAGACAATTTAAAAAAATCTACCTGAATGCTGTTGACAAGGTGTATGATAAGCGTAAGGACAAAGAAAGGTGGAAAGTGAATGAATAGCATGGTCACTTGAATTACTGATGCTGTTTTCTTCCCTCCTCTCTTCAACATTCATTCGCTCTGTTGCCAAAGCCTCTCCTCTCTCTCCCCTCCTCCTCTGCCATTGCTGGCATAGAACCCAGGACCTAGAACGAACTGGTTAAGTGCTCAAACACCGAGCTGCAGCCCTTAACCTTTGCCATTTCCTCTTCATGGGCAACTAGTCCCAGGCCCTTGACTTTGTTCTTGTGATGGAACTTCAGCTGAAAGAATGGGCCAGACCCACCAGGCCAGGTCTACAAAACCTCATCTCGTTCCTATTACCCTCTTGCAGCATTACCATTGCTAGGAGAAGATCTTCCCTGGTATATGCTGTCCCCATCGCGGGAGGGGACACGAGATAGCAGAGACTCTCCAGCTGGCCTGAGGCCTACAGAAAGAAACTGCACGGTAGAGCAAACACAGCTCATGTCAGCAGAGCCCCAGTTAGCCGTGTTCCGTGAACCAGCCTTTTATTTCAGACTCAATGTGCTTACCCGGCATCATGGGGAGCCACAAGGCCTATAATCTCCTGCTTCCTACTGTGAACCCTGGTTTTTGCACAAGGTGCTTTTGTGCTTGGCAAACCTGCTACATCAGCAGTGCTGAGCAATGCTAGGATTTCTAGGCAACTCTCCAATCCCTGCCATCAGCCACTAGGTCTGTTAACCCCTTTTATGCCACGGCCGGCAGTCACAGCGACTTATCCGGATTTATTCGTCTTTTGTCTGTTTATCCTAGATTACTGTCAGTATTGCCCAGTATTGTCCAACTCACTGGCTTCCAGGCAGCCTTGGAGAGCAGAAATCTTTTCAACATTCCCTTTTTGTAGTTAGCTTTAATGACCCGAAGAAGTAGGTGCATTCAAGTCCCCAATCATCTTTCCTTCACCGAGTTTACCTTTTGCTCACAACTAGTGGCTCATGTTTAGTATTTATTCAGTTTTTCCTTTACCATGCTCTCAACCTCTTTATTATAGTTTTCCATTGCTTGCCAAAAATTCTCCTCTGCTCATCTCTTCCCTATATCTGTAAGTTCCTGCTACTCATTCGGCTCCTTCTGCGTTTGGAAAGGTATATATTTTTTTCTCATACTAATCTCTTTACTTTTGACAACAGTGGTGTTATAAATGTAACAAAGGCTAATTGTGTTGGCAAATTTTCCATTTGCATTGATGCCTCAAAGGTGTGTGCTCAGCACTGCTCAGCAGTCTCTGGGACACTGAACTAGTATCAGATCCCTGCAGTGAGTTCCAGCCACCCAAGGGAGAGTTCTCAAAGCTGTTATAGAAGAGTTCAAGGCAAATCGTATATCTATGTATGAAAAATTGATGTAGCATCAAACACGATAAAGTCCGAGCTATTTCAGTGCGTTTGTGTTATGAAGGTGTAACTCTTGTGTTTTATACCTGCGCACAGTAAAAGCATCAGGAGTGTCGGAAAAGGCTGCCTCATTACATAGACTCTTAAATTGCCAGCCTGCATTTTTAAAAGTCCCATAAAAGAATGGATGTGTAATATGAAAGCTGTACTGATCACCTCACATGCTATGGAGCGAAAACAGAAAAAAAAAATAAGGCAATATTTTCAAGAGCCATCAAGTTCACCATTTATGAGAATAATAAAAAGTTTCAATAGAGAACATTCTAAAGAGAGATTGGAGGTTTTTGTGCTGGATACAAGACTAGGGTACCAAGCTTTTGTGTAGTGACAAAGGATTTGGGAAAGGACACGTGCTTCCAAGCAACCGGAGTGATGACAAGATGCACAGAACCTTCAGGAAACTGGGCAACACAGTTTTACTCTCTGCCCCTATTCCTATCCATCCAGAAGAGCCTTCAATATAGCTCGGGCTAGCCTTGAACTCACTATGTAGCTGAGACGACCTTGAATTTCTGCTCCTCCTACCTCCACCCCCCAAATGCTGGTACTCCAGATGTGTGTCACCACCCCCTGTTTGTGCAGTGCTGGGTATGGAACCCGGGGCTTGGGACACACTAGGCAAGCACTCTACCAACTGAACTACATCCCCACCCAATGCCACAATTTTTGTTCTCAGTTATATATTTTATCTTATGCCAAGCAAGCAACAACCTCAAGGCTCTAAACCAGGAAATGGTGATCTCGTGGCTCTAAAAAAAACAAGTGAGGATTTCCTCACAGCCACCAAATTAATTGATTTAATTGGAGGCATTGTTGCTGCTGCCGGTGTCCAGGTATGGGGAGTGGACTCCCTTCCCAGTACCACTGGCTCACACAAGGGCTCTAGGATTTTTCTTGAATGGTTTTATCCCACTAATCCTGATTATTCATTCTCTTCACTATAGGTAACCATCTAATCTATTTCCCATCATGCATTTAGTTAGTATTTACTGTATGCTGAGTATGTTTTGGATTCAAGAGCCAAGAATGTGTACACGAATAAAATAGATAAAAAACCTCTTTCATTCCGGGGCCTCTATTTATCTTAGCAGTGTAGTGTTCAATAAAAACAAAATCAAGTGGAAATATTATTAAAGTCAATAGATGCTGCAAAAGAAAAATAAAGCAGAGAAGAGGAAAAGGAAATGTTCGGAGTGGGGTGACATGTTAAACAGGGTAGATAGGACTGGCCTGACTGGACTGGCGTTTGAGCACAGTCATGAAGAAAATGAGCGTGAGAGAGCCACAAAAAGGGAGACTTTGGGGACCTAGGTACAAGGTGAGCTCTGGGCCTTCGCTTGGGGTGTTTCATCTTTCATCCTGTGCGTGTCTCACATTTGGTTCCTGAGTTCTCTGTGTGTTTCTGAGCTCACTGTTTCATGTACTAGAGAGGAGCTGGGTGGGTGGGAGGGTGTGTTCAACCAAGTGCTTTTGGATTTCTTTCCAGAGTAGCCACATTTACCTGCCGTCAGCAGTCCAACAAGGCCACAGCATGTCTGCCACAGAGTCTAGATTCCCATTTTTTGCCAATATAATTAAAATCAAACCATGTTTTGTTACCCATTAAGGGAATCACTCCCTTTTGCTATTTTTAATCCAGTAAAACTGTATTACATAAATCTTACCATTACAAAACTTTTGTCATTTTCAAGTGACAATCTAGTAGTACCAGTCACATCCACAACACTGGGAAGCCATCACTTCTACTTCCAAAAATCCCCTCACCCCAGACTGTGGTGATGTATTGTGTACCCCAACATATTGTGTACCCTAATAAACTTATCTGGGGATCAGAGGACAGAGCCAGCCACTAGATTAGACATAGAGGTCAGACAGTGGTGGCACACACACCCTTAATCCTATCACTCGGGAGACAGAGATCTGGGTCTCTGTGAGTTCAAGGCCACCCTGGAAACAGAGCCAGGCGTGGTGGCACACACCTTTAATCCCAGCACTTGAGATCACCAAGTATTTGGGAAGCACACATGCCTTTAATCTCAGCCCTAGGAAGGAAGGAAGAAGGCAGGACACAGAAAGGAATATAAGGCGTGAGTAAATAGGAAGTCTCGCTCTGGGGGCTGAGGAGTTGGTAAGATGAGGTTGGCTGTGGCTTGTTCTGTTTCTCTGATCTTTCAGCTTTCACCCCAATATCTGGTTCCAGGTTTTCCATTAATAAGATGGTTTAGCAATTCATGTTACACCAGATATCATGGCTTTTCAATTTCATTATCTTTGAATAGTTCTTCATATGCTTTTTAGTACATTTGTATTTTATTTGTCCTTTACTCACCATAAAGATTTAAATTTGAAAGTAGCAAAAAAGGCAATTGTAATCATTAAAACAACCTCATTGACTGAGAGTCAGGAAGCCTTAAATATAAATCCAAGATCTTGTTTCAATACGTGAAAGACCTTGGGGAAAATGCTCACACTATTTGAGTCTGAGGTCCCTTATCTGCAAAATGAAGCTAGCAATGTTGGCCCTTAAAGAATCTTCTAAGTATTAAGGAACATGTTATATAGAAATGATAAGCACCACTCCCAGGAAAAGGCATCTGAGAAGCCACAACTCCAGTATTTTTATTAGCTCCATTTAGTTATGCTTCAGACGAGCCTGCCCCATCACGAGCAGCAGGACCACACAACTTCCCAGGGGAAGCATCCTCCTGTCTACTATGGGCCGGGCACCAGGATGTGTTGAGAGAAGAAACAAGATTGAAAAAAATAATTTCAGGGCACAAATGGAAAGGAAAAAAAGAAAGTCTAAATAGCATGGCAACAACGGAGTCTTAAGGAGAGAGCCACCCCACAATGCAGCAGATTGGCGTGCAGCACAGGGGCGTGCAGGGAATGGGAGACCTTCTCTTCTCCAGCTGCTTGGGAGCACACTCCCCAGCAGGAGGAATGGCTCTTTGCTACCCTCTGCCCAGCTGGAGAAAAGGATGTCACATCACACTGATTGGCCATGCAGCCTTGAACACTGCCAGATGAACTCAGATTACTTTTCAGTTGGATTTTCTTTTTTTTTTTTTTTTTTTTTTTAATGCTGAGCTACGCTTATGCATGTTTGGAGGCCAAATCTCTTTGGCTTAGTTGATGTCACTAATGTCTAAGTAACTAAAACGGGCAGTTAGCTTCCCCCCGATGATGTGAGATATCCAAGAGAAGTTTTCTTTTTTTCCCCTTTTTTTTTTTGTGAAACATGACTCAGAGTCCACATCCCGCTATTATTATCCTGTGTCCTGTTACCAGCAGCCTACACTTCAATTATTTCATGGGGCTTGCCCTGAGCAGCAAGAATGGAAACAAAGCAAAACAAAACAGTAGCTTCCACGACAAAGAAAAATATGTGTTCTCTGGGCAGAAGGGAGAGTCCAGTAGAATAAGCTTGGAGGTGTTTGCCGTTTTCTGTCTTCAAACAACTTAATCCAACTGCATTCATTAGTGCTAAAAAAGAAAGAAAGAAAGAAAGAAAGAAAGAAAGAAAGAAAGAAAGGAAGGAAGGAAGGAAGGAAGGAAGGAAGGAAGGAAGGAAGAAAGAAAGAAAGAAAGAAAGAAAGAAAGAAAGAAAGAAAGAAAGAAAGAAAGGAAGGAAGAAAGAAAGGAAAGAAAGAAAGAAAAGAAAAGAAATGAGAAAAAAATCAACTGCCCCTGCTTGGATAGTTTTTAAAATGTATTTTAAAAAAGAAATAAAAATCCCTATCTAACTCCTCCACTTTCTCCGTCTCAGAATACCTAATTGTAGAATTTGCTTACTGCATGTGTGCTTTGGGTTAGAAAAGAATATTTAGAAATCCTTTCCCAAAAACAGCAAGTGGGAGTGGAAATTTGAAAGAGGACCGCCTAATTCAGCACTAAACCCAGTGTGAGAGGCGTGTGTGTGTGTGTGTGTGTGTGTGTGTGTGTGTGTGTGTTACAAAATGCGCTTTCCAAAGGGCTGAGAGGTGGATGGGAATGTTTGCTTTGCTCGTCTGAGAAGAGAAGGGTGCCTGGACCTCCTCTTGCTTCTTCTTTAGAATAATTTGGATGGGATTTGTGATGCAGAAAAGCGTAAAGAGAAAAGGATAACTCTCCTTTGTGGTGGCAAGTTTAGGGGGAAAAAAACACTGCTTTCTTCAAACAAGGTATGTCTGATGAATTCCTAATGGTATACATATAGCTGCTTTCCAATCATTGTTATAAAAACATTAAAAAGTACTTTTCATTGAAAAAAACAAGAATAAATGCCTAAACCAGCTGATAAATTTCAACTTAAAGAGAGTTGTAAATAACCATATGTGTGTGTTATAAATAAATAATGCTAAATTATTAGTATTAGAACAAAGTTTTTTGCTGGGTCACTAAAGCATCTTCATTACGGTTAAAGTAAGTTGAAACAATGTGACATGTACATGGAAACCTTAAGTCATTTACATCTTTCTTGCTTTTTTCTGTTTATTTGTTTTATTCAGCTTGTTCCCTATAAGGAATATAGTAACAATATATAGCAGCTACTTAATGTATGAAAAGCCATATAAGGAATGGGCACAGGGATGCTAAACCAGAAACGATTCGGAGTGAATCTCTCCACGTCTCTCTATTGAGGCAGGTCTCCGTGGAATGTGGCTAGATGTGCAAATCTTTGACTGTTTACAATAGCAGTGTTTTCTTAGGTTGAATGCTTCTGTTATTGATAAGGGACTGGCATTGTTCGCCTTGCCATTATTAGCTCAAATTTGCACAAGAAGAAAGGACGCACAATCTCTTTTAAGCATGATTGTGTGGAACCCGTACAAACATGAAATAAACGCCCGAGGCGCAGGTTAAACAGAGGAGGCAATTGAACAATTAGACAGGATCCTTTGCTCCAAACAAGCTACAGCATTTCTAACCATCCCCAAATCAAGAGTGGAATTCAAGATTTTCTTGGAGCTTATTGTAAAAACAAAACCAGGCATTCTTGGCCATGGTGGTGGTTTTTTTTTTTTTTTTTTTTTTTTTTTTTTAATGTGCTTCTGCTAAGAAAATAATATTTTGCCATTACGTTGTGTTTCAATAAATTTGGAAGTTTTGGTGGTAAAGTTATGAGGCTGTTTTTCCCTGGTTTCTTGAGGGATGAAATGCCCTGAAGCAAGGCAGGATCAAACACTGTGTTGTTGTTTTTTTTCTTTGCTAAGTGTGTGTGTGTGTGTGTGTGTGTGTGTGTGTGTGTGTGTGTGTACCCACTGGTAAAAAGCTGCAAGGGTTTCTCTTTTATTTATTAAATTAAAATATCTTCTTTCATTAAAAAATAGGCCCTAGACAATGAGCAATGCGTTTCTATTGCAATCTGCTAACTTACCAGGCTCAACTTCATTTAAATATACCTTCTGCCTCCCTCGCCACGGAAAAGGCCGCAAAGGAAATGCCTCAGGAATGCTGAGGACTCCTGCTCCATATCGCTGCCGAAATCGTGTTTGTGGCTGTCCTTCAGCAGATCTAATTATCTTCCCAGTAAGCTACCAATTGCAGGAAGAATAGGTCCTTTCAAAGAACCTACAGCAGATGGTTTGGTTAGTGGCCCCGAGAACAGCAAGCAATGCTCGAGCTGTTCTCCACTGTAATTCCTGTAAGACACGTGGAACACAGGAAAGCTGTGTGGTCTGACCCACTGTACCAAGCCAGGAGTCTTGAATAACCCCGGCAGCTCAGCCTGGACCTCTCTGTGCTCCCCCCGGGAAAGGCGTGGAACATTTCTTGACTTTTGTCCCCACCCCCCCCCCCCCCCCCCCGTTTTGAAAAACAGACAGGGCAATGCGAGCATCTGCTCCTTCCAGGGCAGGCATGAGGCTTAATTCTGAGTGGCAGTTCCATCGGGGGTTTGAAAGGTGAATGTTTTCTATGGGATGATATTTTACTGCACAATCAGAGAAACATTCCAGTGGGAAGAGTCATTGCTTGATAACCTCCCAGGAGGTCCTCTTAGCTGGGTACCCACAGATGCAGCGTCTCCTCCCCAAGACCTCGCCGGAGGTGAGCCTGGTGTTAGAGCAGTGGGTGCTGGGAAGAACACAGTGGTCTGCCAGTAGAAGGTCATCTAATGACCCTGGGGGCCTAACTAATACTTCTGCCTCCATTACCTCACGTGACGTATAAAGCAGAGAGACAAGACAGTCTGTTTCATCGTGTGGGGGGGGGGCCCCCCCCCCGCATACATTAAAACAAGGAAGAAGTATCAAAATAGGCTTACAGAAATTATGTTTTAAATAGTTGTGTTTAAATGACTAAGTAAAAATTAGTGTGTGAGCCGGGTGGTGGTGGCGGCGGCGCACGCCTTTAGTCCCAGCACTCGGGAGGCAGAGGCAGGTGGATCTCTGTGAGTTCCAGGCCAGCCTGGTCTATGGAGCGAGATCCTGGGAAGGCGCAAAGCTACACAGAGAAACCCTGTCTCGAAAAACAACAACAACAACAACAACAAAAAATAGTGTGTGTGTATGTGTGTATGTGTGTGTGTGTGTGTGTTCTATCAACTTGACACAAGCTAGAGTTAATTGGGAAGAAGGAATCTCAATTGAGAAAAACGCCCCCACCAGACGGGCCTATGGGCAAACCTGTGGGGCGTTTTCTTGGTTGATGATTGAAGTGGGAGGGCCACGCCCACTGTGGGTGGAGCCACCCCTAGGCACATGGTCCTGGATGGTATAAGAAAGCAGGCTGATCAGGCTATGAGGAGCAGGCCAGTAAGAGGCATTCCTTCACGGCCTCTGCTCCAGCTCCTGCCTGACCTCCTTCCATGGTGGAGTGTGACGAGTTCTCACTTTCTCCCCACTTTGCTTTCGGTCACGGTGTTTTGTCCCAGCAATGGGAACCTTACTAAGACACTGTAAATGAAAATGAAATTCAACGCAACCGTTCTTCGTGAGACAAGTAAAGGAAGTGTGTGTGTGTGTGTGTGTGTGTGTGTGTGTGTGTGTGTGTGTCTCCATCTATAGCATACCTAGGACAGGATGGATAGTCCAAGCTGTAAAGTTATATGGCCGATTTTGCTCCACTTCCTGGCATATTTCTATGACTATCTGCATGTCTTCATGCAAAGATAACGTCAGATGCCTGAGTTTAAAGTTGCCATGAGAGACCATGGCTGAGGTCAACTGGCCTTGCAATGCTCTATGGGGATTGTTTAGTCAACAGGCTCTGACACTTCTTCAAACTTTGGTAAGTGACTTAAAAGCCGTGGGCCCCAGTGGTCTTATCCATGAAGGGGACCTTGAATTAGTCCCTACCTCATAGAGCTGTGGCAAGGAGCCCGAAGCACCAAATGTCCCCCTGTCGGCCCCCAGATGTTAGCAAGTATTTTCACTGAAGTGACTGAAACAAGAAACCAGAGCTTCAGTGGAGCCAGTCATATGTCGTCATCGTTGAACTTGTAAACATTAACTCTTCGGGCGGGATGAGCAAATGACTTGTGGATTTCCGTGCAGTTCTTCTGAGTATTAGAGACCGGTTGCCGTTACTTCGCTCAGAGGGTCTGAACTTGTCCCTCACTCAGTGAAGGGGAAGCCAAAGAGGCAACTTCTGTGACGGTTGAAAAAGTTCCCCGTCTCTGCTTCAAGATGTGTTGCTCTGTGGTGGCCAGAAGACAGGGAAGTTCTTGAGCATCTAAACACAGGGGGGACAGGAGAGGGATGAGCTGGGGGGGGGGGCTGCTTTACACAGGTGTGGCCACACTGATTCCGTTCTTGTAGAGAATGTGTCGAGTGAAACCAGGCCATCACGATAAGACATCGGAAATCACTTTTTGTTTGTACTGGTTGTTAGACAACAAAAATCTTCATTAAACACACCACACACACACACACACACACACACACACACACACACACACCAGCCTGAAAATCACCCAGGTGAGCTCCTATTTTGCAGACCACAAGTAGAAAAGCTGAGAGAGAAAAAAAAAATCCCCCACGGCAGCATGGCCACGGTCACGTGTTCACAACGGAGCAAGGACTATTTCTGTTTTGTTTATTGCATTTTCCATGGTTACCTCACCCCTAACACAAACAGTTGTGGATACTGGCTGTAGAATTTGTTTTTAATCAGCTAGAAACTTTTCTGTAAGCCTTCCTGAGGTCCTTAGGGATGAGTAGAAACGTTCAGGCTGCCTGGGAAGTATCCAGAGCAAGCACCATCTGATGTTTGATGGAACCATCCATAAAAATTATGTTACATGGCAGCCTGAAAATGGCAATGTTCACATGGAACAGAGGTGACAAGGTAAAAATCCACATCTGCACTTCAGGGGCCAAGGGTGAACTGAAGTAAGAGATGCCCAAATGCTGTCCTCAGTCAAACCTGCAGCCAGAAATTCCCAACACAGAAATACTAGTGTGCTTTTGACTCAACTTAGAGTTTTTACAGCTGTATTTTGTTCTGATCTTAGAACTTAGAAAAAAAATCAGCTCCGTTTCTAGTTCATATTTTTTTCATGAGAGTTTTTAACAATTCTTGAGAATTAAGTGTCAGGTGTTATTTCTTGACCATTTGACTGGTCAAATAATACAACCTTCTAGAAGACTTTCAAGAGAATTGACAGAGGAGCCTTACAAACTTCTGAACAGAGAAAAAAGGGAGAAAAAATACAGAATTGCTTCCTTTCTAGGCATTGGCCTATTATAACAGAACACCATAGACTAGCTGTTCTAAACAACAGACATTGATTTCCCACAGTTTCGGAGAATGAAAACCCATGATCAAAGCACTCAAAGACTGGAATATGACACAGACACGAGTTTTGGTGTACAGGCAGCCATCTTCTCACTGACTCATCCAGTGGCAAAGAGTGAGAAATTTCTCTTGAGTCTGTGTAGTAAGACACTGATGTCATTCACGATGGCTCCCTTCCATGGCCTACTTACCTCCCAAGGTCTCACATCGATCCCATCACATTTGGTGCTAGTATTTCCAACTGTGAATTTTAGAAGACACATATATCCAGAGCATAGTGCTGGGGTTCTACAAGTACTTAGTCAGATGGCGGTCATGAGTCCTGTTTGCATCTTAGTCCATCTGGGCTGCGGTAAGAAACGCCATAGACTGGTGACCAACAGACAGAAAAATGTGCATTGAGTTCTGGAGGCTGAGGTGTCCAAGATTGAGGCACCCATAGGTTCTACGTCTGGTGAGAACCGCCTTTCTGTTTGGTACAGGGCATGTGTACACATCTCCATTGTGTCTGCATGTGGGGGAGGCACAAAGGAGGAGCTGGGTGACATGTTCGATCATTCTCTATCCTCCTGAGACAGGGTCTCTCACTGAAACTGCAACTAGGCTGGCAGGGAGCAAGCCCCAGGGACCCTCTTGTCTCTACCTCCCACGCACTGGAGTAATATGTAAGTGTGTGACCACACCCTATATTTCACATGGGGGTTATGGATTTGAATTTGGCTCCTCATGCTTATCCAGCCAGTACCCTTGACTACAGCCATCATCTCAACCCCTGGTACCTCTTTTGATGAGGTTGTTCCTCCTATTCATAAGGTCTCTGACCTAGTCATCCCCAAAGGTCCCAACTCCAAAACCTTTGGGGCTGAAATTATATGTGAGCTTTGAGAGACATTGACATTCAGACCATACCAGTTTTCTTCACTGAAACACACAAGAGCCAAGCCATAGCTTACCCCAGGAAGCATCTTGCTGAGAGATTCAACTGCTCGCTCTGTTGGGTCCTAACCTACTGTCTAAGTGGACCATGTTTTGTAGGTGTGGTTATAATGAGGATGGCCGTGTAGACAGACCAACTGCTCATCACCCAGTGATAACAATCTGGAGACAGAGACAGACTGATCTCTGTGAGTTCTAAGCCAGCCTGGTCTACAAAGGGAGTTCCAGGACAGCCAGAGCCGCTACACAAAGAAACTCTAAACTCTGTCAGGAAAAACCAAACAAACAAGCAAATTAAAAACAACAACAACTACTACAAAACTAATGGTATTAACACCCTTTCATATGTAAACTCATGAAATCCTCACAACAAACAGACAAGGGTTGTTGCTATCTCCTTACACAGATAAATAAATTAAGGCCAAGAAGTCCTTGAAGTTTAAGGTCCTAGATAATTAAGATCTCAGGTTCAAATCCAAGAAGCATGATGCCAGGCTCTCATTCTTAACACACCAGACACACAGGGTCCTGGTTTATTGTGGTTGCTGTTTAAATCACTATCAAGTCAGTCTTTGCTATCCCAAACACATAGTTTTTAAGCCAAACTTCAGAGAAAGGCTGTCTACCTTGTGGTACAGTCCTCTCCATAATAATAAAGAAGGGGGAAAGACTCACAGGAAGAGATTGTTGTGTGTGTGTGTGTGTGTGTGTTGGGGGATGTTCTTGAATAATCTCCTGAGTTTAGAATCACTTTCCAGGTATTGGGGTGGGGACATGGAAACCTTCTGCATGTGTCTCCAAAAGATTTCCTTTATCTTCACTGGGGTGAAGTTAGCAGCTTGTTATAGAAGGAAGGAATCACCGTTCCTTAAGGCTCAGACTAAAGAAAACCACTCTCTACATTGGCAAGACTCCAGGAAAGATATCTCAGATTATTTCTGTCGGTTGGAAGAAAGCTCAAGTTTCATGTGGACGTGCAGCAAAACTTGGTGGGAAAGCACCCTTCAGGCTGTCACAAGAAGAAACACTGTTTCCTCCTCCTCCTCCTCCTCCTCCTCCTCCTCCTCCTCCTCCTCTTCCTTCTCAATTTTTGAAAGGCTGAGTTCCATTCCTTAAGGGAGGAAGTATGTACAATATGCAGAGGATCAAATCACTGGTGTCTTAATGCTGAGTGAGTTCCCTCTGGGCTTCTTTGTGTCCAGATAGAGAAAATATGCTTTAGACATAAAGGTGCAAGCTGGCTTGCCCAGACCGGCTCTGCTTGTGCAATACTGTGAGGAAATTTGTATCCAAACAGGAATAAACTACTCAGGAAAGCTGAGATAATAATGTTCGACACCAGCAGCCTCTACTGTTTACTGGGCCTCCTCCGTGTGCATTCACAGTTCTTAGAAATGGAGAAGAAGAGTGAACAAAGGAGTCTTCCATTTTTCAGGAACCGCCAATCTCAAGGAATGTACTAGAAAACGTGTGTGTGTGTGTGTGTGTGTGTGTGTGTGTGTGTGTGTGTGTTGGGACAACTTCATAAAACACAAGCCAGAAGGATGAGGGGGAGATGTAGGAGCAGGGAGACAGGAGAATAATTTTCATTAGGTGATTGTTCGTGGGAATAGCAGAAAGTGCCATGGAATCCCTGGGGGAGAGCATTTCATGCTGCCAGACAGGCAGGAGAGCCATGGCAAAGGTCCTGAGTGGGGGAGTGGGTTCATGTTTGGTAGGCCAGGGTGGTGTCTGGAGCTGAGTGAGGATAGAAGAAACATGGGTGTGTTATAATTAAACAGATTCCGAGGGCGCTCTCCTAATACCCTTCAATATTCCACAAATGCCCACTCTGTGAACTCACACTTGGAATAGCTCTTGCCTCTGCTCTGAATAGAATCTGGTTGGGTTCCTTCGTATTTCAAGCCATGCCCCAGAGGTTTTCAGTGACCTTGATCGCATTTTAACTCACCGGCATGTACACGATGCTAGGCAACACTGAAGAAATGGCATTGCAAGTGTATATCCCACCCCACATCCACGTGGGTGCTGACCAAATCCTCACTGTCTCTGTCTTACGCCGCCTCTTCGTTTTCCATTGGCCGGTAACAGCCATTAACAGTGTGGCCAGGCTGGCACTGTTACGGGCTGGCATCCAGATTCTGCAACCTACGAAGAGTCTAGAGATGTTTTGGGTCCCCTAAGACCCAACTACGGGTTTTTTGGAGATGCCCTCATTTCACTGAGGATCTCTTACCTGTAGTCACCTGGTTGTCCGTGCTCTGGCTTGGGGTTTGCGGTTTTCCCTCAGTCCCTGAAAGGCTGGTGCTGTATTTGCAGCCCCTTTGGCCTTCCACACTCCGATTCTGCAGGATCCAATGCCCCGCCCACCCCAAGGAGACTGCCTCACACAGGGAGTCTGTTTGCTTGACTTTATTTTTGTTTTTGTTGGGTTGTTGGGTTAGTGGAGTGGTTTTTGACACAGTGTCTGACTATGTCAACCTAACTGGCCTGGAACTTGTTGTGTAGACTAAGCTGGCCTTAGACTGGCGATGATCCTCCTGTTTCTGCTTCCTGAATGCTGAGATTGTAGGCATGTGCTGTGATGCCCAGCTACACAGGGAGTCACGGTGGTAGCACATTTTTCCCTATGTTGAGAGATAAGTAAATCATAAGTCAAAATCAAGTCTACTGTATCCCAGGCATGAAGGGCAACTATTTAGTGGCTTCCAGTGAAGTCCCTAGGAACCTAAGCTGGGTTTCCAAAGAGACACAGGAACTGGAACCCAAGCTTGTTGCTTGAGTTTTCCTGCCTGGCCCACAGTCAGGATAAATCTCTTTCACCTGCCAGTCCCACAGCCGCTCAGACCCAACCAAGTAAACACAGAGACTTATATTGCTTACAAACTGTATGGCCGTGGCAGGCTTCTTACTAACTGTCCTTATATCTTAAATTAATCCGTTTCTATAAATCTATACCTTGCCACGTGGCTCGTGGCTTACCGGCATCTTTACATGCTGCTTGTCCTGGCGGTTGCTGGCAGTGACTCCCTCCGCCTTCCTGTTCTTTGAATTCTCTCTGTTAGTCCCACCTATACTTCCTGCCTAGCCACTGGCCAATCAGTGTTTTATTAGCAACACATTTGCCATACAGAACATCCCACAGCAGGAACCCAAGCTTGTTCCCTCTTCCAACGTTCCTACAGTCTGGACCATGCAAAAGGACATGGAAGCCAAGAGAAGCACTCAGAGACTAGAGGCAAGAATTTCTTTAGAAAAATGTACTGGTATTTTTGCTCCCCTCCTGCCCCTTTCCGGATACAATGAAGGGAGCAGGAAGTTCCTCTCTCCCACCCCACTTTAGGCAGGAGTGTGAGGAGACCACCTTGGGACATGAGGACAGTCAAATGCCATCGCTGAATCCTGAGTCTGACAGTCTCTCATTTTGGCATCCCATACACAGTCAACTATGATATACTCAAGTAGCTTTTTATATGGGGGTGGCATGCCTGGTTAAACTTAAAAATGATGCCTATACATCACCTTTAACGTTTGTGAGGGAGAGAACACCGTGAGTTCAGAACCCAGCATGATTCTGACATAATTATGACAACTTTTATTATTCAACGCATATGCTTTACAGCCTGAAACTGAACTATTGTCAAGCAAGTATTTTAAATGCATCTGATACATGAGTCAGGTGATAGGAGAGGGTGGAACCATGTTGTGAGTGATGGGAAAATGAGCTGCTGAAGGCCTGCAGGATTTGAGGTCTGACATCCGGGTTCTGGGAGAGTCGCATAATCCTCTACAGCCTTGAACAATCTAATAACATCCTCAATTCTCTGCTCTGAAAAGTAAATGAGCATTGCAGTATTTTCTTTAGACTATTACCATGAGAAGTAAGTCCCAGCGAATGTGGTTACATACCATATTACTGAGTGAGCACTCTGTTATGAGAGTTGTTACTGGGTATACTTTAAACTTCTAGAACTTTCTGTGAAAAACCAGACCCACTGTCGCATACCTATAGATATTCAAGGAGGCTGAGACAGGAGGATCAATTCAGCCCAGAGCTTGAGGCTATCCTGGGCAACATAGTAAGACATGATCTCAGTGGTTCTCAGCCTGTGGGTCAGAACCCCTTTGGAGATCAAACCACCCTTTCACAGGGTTTGCATATCAGATGTTTGCATTATGATTCATAACAGTAGCAAAATTACAGTCATAAAGTAGCAATGAAAACAATCTTATGGTTGGGGGTCAGCACAACATGAGGAACTATATTACAGAGTCACAGCGTTAGGAAGGTTGAGAACCACTGCATTATCTTAATAAAAATAATAATAATAAACAAATGAATGGATAAATCATTCCATGAAGAGGAATAAAGGGAAAAACCCCATCTGACATAACAAGAATTATCAGGAGAGGCATGTAGGTGAGGCTAAAAGCTCTTTAAGGGCTAAGAAGGGTCTCAGGCACTCTGGGGTATGAGGCTAGGTGGCTTCCCTTAGACAGTTTAGTGTCTTGCATCTAAACGACTCTTTCTGTTTGTCCCCGGCAATTTCTGGCGTTTAATCCTCCACAGCCCTTAATTCGTCAGCCACAGTCACTCCTCCACACCCTCCATTTTCCACAAGCCTCTGCTTGATGGGATTCAAGAATGTGCCTTGACATTCTTGTTCTGGAAGAGCGGAAGCCCTGCCATCTGAGACGAACCCATTCTTTACCAAGAGGCAGTTGGGAAAGCAATGGGTCACACAAACACACGCTCCTATTCCCATCTCAGCTGGAAGGCCGACCCAGAGCTGGACATGCTTTTCTGTGCCTCAGAACTGAAGGCCGAGCAAGAAAGCACAGAGTGTTCACGCCAGGAGAGGCCCTAGGGACCCCAGTTGAATTGAAACAGACACTCAGTCCTAAATTCACAGTAGATAGCCCTTGGCAGTCGCTAACCACAAAAGCCCAAGGGAGAACTCACAAAGAGGAGGCAGAGCTAATGTGGTGTCAAATGCATTAGGTAAAGGCATCTCTGATGAGAGAAGTTCATGTTTAAGAGCCGCGTGAGATTCTTTCTCGGCTTTTCTTGGTTTCCGGGGTAACCGTGAGGTTACCCTCTTGGCCCACCTCATCTCAGAGGGTCTTATTTCCTTCTCCAGATTTTGAATGGTTCTTGGGAGGAGTTCTGTAGAGCTCATTGGTGCATGCCTGCAAACCAGTGTATTTTTTTCCCCCCACTGGCAACGTAAGATCTAAACTACCACTTCAGAAATGTAATTGCTATTTGCAGTTTCCCTAGAAATCACTATTGGTGGAAGCCTTTGTGGATGTGGTAAGCATTGCCATATGGCAGGTTCTTAACGAGGTACAAAATGATGGTTTCGAACGCATACCAAAAAAGGCTTTCCCTTTTGGGGTTTCTGAAATGTGGAAAATGCCACATAGATGAACAGCATAGGCATTAAATGTCTGTCATTGACACATGCGTGAACTGTTTAGTACAACCGAGGACCATGGATGGGTGCCTCTGCTGTAGGATTTTCTCAGTGATCAAAAGTGGTCCCCAGGCTGAGGAGATGGCTCAACGGAGAAAAGCTCATATTATTCCTCCAGAAGACCTGGGTTCAGTTCCCAGCACCTGAGTCCAACAGCTCATAACTGCCTGTAACTCCAGGTCTGGGAGACCTTAGAGGACAGACACCTCCCCTTAGTTGCCACCCCCTACACACACACACACACACACACACACACACACACACACACACACACACGCACGCATGCACAATTTCTTTTACAGAAGCAGCCCCCGAGAAAGGAAGGCATCCATAAGTAGTTCATACCTTATTCAGCCATGTATATATGTGAGATCTAAAGGACATTCCTGGGTGATAATATCAACTCATATTTTCATAAACACCATGAGAAATAATCGTTCACACAAATTAGACATTGCCGACTCTTTATTTGTGGGAGGCTGGCTTGTTTGTTGTGGGATGTTTTAGCTGCTTGACTGCCTGCCATCCGTGAGGTACCAACAGCAGTAGTGTTCCCACCTAAGCGAACTGTAGCAACCAAAATGTCTTCAAAGTTGTAAATGTCTCTTGCTGGTGCAGTACCGTCATGATCCGGGGAAAACCCATGGCAGTTCTGGAAGCATTGACTCGGGGTGACCCTCACTCTGTCCCTTTGTCACACTTCCTTCCAGACCCTGGCCTCAGGGTTCCATGCAGCCTCTCTAGGAAGCTCCTGCTCCGATGCCAACGGAAGAGAACTCCGTGCATCCTTCTCATCTGAAGTTGTTTTTATTCCACCCAGCCATCATTTCGGGGGGTGGGGGGGTGGGGTGGGGGGAGAGACCTAACTAAAAAATAAACATGAAGAAAGGTTTTAATCCAAGCCAGAACCAGAAACTCACTCCAAACTGGATGGAGAAGAAGCGCCCGGAAATATGTGTGTCATGCACAAGAACCGGGTCCAGCTGGATCTCCCTCGGACTGGAAATGGGACCTGGGAAGGGGCCAGAAATGAAGGCATCCCTCCCTCCCTGCTTCCCCCCAGGCTGTGCCCACTGTCACCTCCCTCTCCTACTCTTGACATTTTTTTATGCAAGGTCCCACAAGGCCTGCAGTTCAACAGTCACACACTTCAAGGCTCTCAGAGCCTCAATTCTCAGGGCCCAGGGGAGACCTCCAATGGTCTAGGGTATCTTTTCTTGCTAGATTATAGGCTTCGACCGGCTGAGTCACCTAAACTCCAGTGAATGTTCTCGGCGACTGACTGAGTTTGAGCTGCTGGCGTCCTTGATTTCTTAAGATTGAAGCTATAGATGTCACTGGGCTTTGAAAGTGAACAGTGCACCAGTAAGAGTGAAAAATGTCCCTGGGCGGTGGTGGCGCACGCCTTTAATCCCAGCACTCGGGTGACAGAGGCAGGTGGATCTCTGTGAGTTCGAAGCCAGCCTGGTCTACAAGCGAGTTCCAGGACAGCCAGGGCTGTTGTTACACAGAGAAATCCTGCCTCAGGAAAAGAGAGAGAGAGAGAGAGAGAGAGAGAGAGAGAGAGAGAGAGAGAGAGAGAGAGAGAGAGAGAGAAAGAGAGAAAGAAGTGGAAATTATGCCTCATACTAATTAGCTAATAAGTTATGGCATAGTTTGAAATGTACAGCAGTGGCTGTATGAGACGTATGATATAATTAATACAAAGTGCACAAAGCTGGGGAGTGAGCCTTCTCAGTAAAGTGCTTGGTGTGCAAGCATGGAAGAAGCCCTCAGTCCCAGCCCCTGAACCCACTTTTAAAAGCTGAGCACAGGGGCACGCTCCTGTAACCCCAGCAGTGGGGAGGCAGAGACAAGCTCATTCATGAGGTCACTGGCCACCCAGCCAACCCTACACAACGAGGTCCCGGCCATGTCTGGAAAAAACAAGGAGGGCAGTGGCTGAGAGATGGCATCTGAGGTTGTCCTCTGGTCTCTACATGCCCACACATTCACATGCACCCCCCACATGTACATAGATACAATCAACACAGCAGGATGAAGACTTGTGCTGTGTGACACTGGGCAAGCGAACCCCCCTGCTCTGAATTCTACGCATTTGAGTGCCCATTTTGCCTCTTGAATGGATTTTTTTGTGGGTCCAGGAGAGAAACACTACATAGTTTATTGAGAAAACACTCTAGTATAACAGGCATTGTTAGTCTTCTCTAATTAAAGTCACTGACAAGAATAGGTCCTGAAAATTACACTAGGTAGAAATAATCCCTCAGTTATAACCAAGCTGAGAGAGACATTTATTATCTCATATAACAGAGGATCCAGAATTGGGCCCAGGCTCCGACCTTGCACTCCATTTCTCTGCAAAACCTCAGGCAACCCAACAATACCCTAGGGTGCCCAACAATACCCCAGGTTGACCAACTCCTTCTCTTGTGCTAGCTTTTCTGGAAGCCTGTTTTTTTTGTTTGTTTGTTTGGTTTTTTTTTGTTTGTTTTTGTTTTTGTTTTTTCATGGCCGCAGGATGGCTGCCAGTAGACCTGGTACCTCCTGCTCCATTCTTCATTTCCAAGGAGAGAGGCAACAGCTATTCCCCAAACACAGGATTAAAATATTTCCCTTCTGCCTGCCTGTTACACATCAGGATACAATCCACCCAGGGTAGTAATTACTACAGTATGAGAGTATTCCTTAGCTGAAATGCCTAGGACCAGAGGTATTCTGAATCTGGGACTTTCTTCTGGAATTTTGAACTATTTTCATTTCCATAATGAGATGTCCGGAGGATGGGACCCAAGTCTCAACTCAAGACTCACATGTTTTGTGCCCATCTCACACAAGTAGCCTGAAGGTCATTTTATGCCATTTTAAAAATAGTTCTGTGCACAAGATGGAGTCATGCAACACGGAATCTTCTAGCCATGGTGTCCTTTTAATATGCAAAATGTTTCAGGTATCAGAGCACGTGGATGCTCAGTCTGTAACAAGATCCGAACAGGACTCTCTGCTGACTTCTCGAAGCCGCATCCCTAAAACCTCCAGCTGCACTTGTTTCTGTGGCTAACTCGGAATCAGTCTGTATTTCAGGAGGTCGGTTGGGGGTTGGTGGGGAGACAATCAGTGGGGGCTGTTCTCAGTCGTGACCATGTAGCCTGGCATTCCACATCCTTGTACGTACCTCGTGCCAATCTATTAAGACAAAGTAAAATGTCTTCTGTCTGCTCTACCCATTTGACTCACCACGCTTTTATGTTACTATTTCCTAAAGACAAAGCGGGGAGGGGATGAAAACAGGAAGAATTGGAAAGTGAACTACTATGCCACCTTCAAATCCTGGAAGACTCTGGTATCCACCTCACGGCGCCTGTTGGTATCAGAGCAATGGTGAATGCAGACTTTGAGACCAAGCCCTCAGATTTATAATCTGTGTAAAGGTTACTGTCCACGTCGAGGCCACCTCCACCTTGCAAAGGACCCTCCAAGTGCCAACCTCCTTTTCCTCTCTTTTCTGATCACCTCACATTCATCAATGACGTGTGGCTGACGACTGACAGGCAGGCAGAAATGGAGAAAGCAAGGCTGTAGATGTGGCCTCTCTCCACACAGAGACATCTTTCCCTGGGGATTCTCAGCATGTTGGAAGTAACATTCAAACTCTTCATAACTGCTAAATGTTTCCAGATGGACACTGGCTCTCTCCACCTCATGGACTGAGCATGGTTGGGTACTCCTCTGCACCACACCTAGATCAGACCAACACCACCGTTATATCACCCCAATATGTCCAATGGGGCAGATTTTTTCCAAGTGGGTGGCTCAATTAGACCTCCAAGGGGCTTATTAAAAATGATGAATGAAAAAAAAATCATTCTTAAGCCTTCCATGTCTCCCTGTTGCCTACAGGAATGATCTCAC
The DNA here is from genome assembly GCA_902168405.1 of Peromyscus aztecus. NCBI lineage: Eukaryota > Metazoa > Chordata > Mammalia > Rodentia > Cricetidae > Peromyscus > Peromyscus aztecus. The sequence goes on from CABHPQ010000179.1 coordinate 64,960, forward strand.
ATTCTTTAGGCATGACATTCAAGACTTATGTAACCCCTTCCTTCCTCTATAATAACTTCATTTCTCTTCCACACCTGGTTGAGCAGCTCCCTGAAGTTCCGTTAAGTTGTTCAAGCCTCTTCCAGTCCCCACACCTGAGCCAATGTGCCATCCACTCAATTTTTCCTTGCTGGTAGCTTTATGAGTAGATAGGCTCACCATGTGCCAGCATTCAAACAGCACGATACCAGCTTAGACCAACTGAGTCAGAATGCAAATGAAGGCACCTGCTTGCCAGGAGCCAGCAATGGCCAGTGGAGTGTAGGAGAAAATGCAGGCATGACGTGGCAGCCAGCCTCCTTGGCACACTGCGCTTCTAAATAAGAAGCATGGCACATGATGCTCCTGAAGTCAGAACGCCGAATTCTGAAGGAGCGTGAGTAGCTGGTGACTGGCCTATCAATGAGTCTACACTCTCTGTGTCTCCTTTAATATGCTTCTTCCACGTAAAGACCCTGGTGGTCTGAGCTCTTACTAGCCAACCCAAGGCAGGTGTCCATTATATAAGTGGTGGCTCACATGCAATAAAGCAGACGCTGTTCCCTGAAACCGCCTCCGGAGTGGTTTATCTCTGGGCCCTTTACCGACCGACCCACCGGCATGGCTGTCTAGTCAGGAGACACTCGGTAACAAGAGCCTTGCAGAAAGCAGAGCCTCTGATCTGGGAGTTTAGCTTCTCTTCCTTGTGGCCTCGTCACCTAGGGCAAAGTCACTGACTTCTGTGTGTGTCCAGGGCCTCAGGAAGCTATTGTAAAGATGAATGAGTTAATACATCATCTCCACTTAACACGTGCTCCCTAAGTGTTAGCTATGACTTAAATGCACGTCCATCTCCCTCTGGAAGGCTCCCAGCAACTTGATCCCGGGACATGCATTTTGTTTCTCTCTGCTTAGCACATAGGGCCCACATAAACTTTTCCTTTTTCTATCTTTTTTTTTAGAATCATAAACAGAAGTATGAATGAAGCTGGATTAGGAAACCAGGAAGGTTTGTGTGAAAGAGGCGGACCGTGGGCTGAAGCCTGGACGATGGCGAGGCTTGTGAGGGGCAGGTGAAGGTGGTGAGGGATTCCAGAGAGATAATATGTGTGAGCCATGGGGCTAATGTGAACAGATAAATATCAGAAGTCCATAGGCACTGGAACCAGAGGAGAGAACTCTGAAAGAGAATTTCAGTTTAAGGGTGTTGCAGGGTCGCCTGGATCACGTTTTCAGGGTCTCTCATGACTCCCCCGAGGAATTTAGGCTTTGCTCTTCAGAGAATGAGTGGGCTGTGAAGGTTTCGGCAGGTGAATGCACATTCAGACCTGTGCTTTAGGAAGCTGGTCCTTCCTAATTCGAGGGCACGGAGAGTGCGGAACAGGGAGGGTAATGGTTAAGGAGGTCAGAGATTGTGTTACTCCTCATTGGATGTTGGGCACGTCTTATGACAACCTGTGGCTTCAGCTTGGTTTCTAGTTATTGTGTAACTATTTAATCTGGCAGTAAAAATGTTGGTGATACAGGAACATGCAACACACACACACACACACACACACACACACACACACACACACACACTGATGATGATGATGATAAGACAGTCTCTAAATGCCCCCTCCCAAACTGGAGGGGTTGATCATTGTTTTATCTTTATTTGCCTTATTCATTTCTGATTTCGTCAGCTTCTGCACACAGGGAAACTTTTAAGCAGGTGATTACAGTGGATTCTGCATGGGCTGCAGAGATCATTTTCTATTTGTCCTTTCCGTCTCCTTCCACCTTTAATGAACATTATTCCTCTCTGACCTCTCTAAGTACTTGCCCTCTTAGCCTGTGAGCATCCAGCACACTAACAAATAGATCTCAGGAAAAGTCAGTTTGGCCTTTGTTATAAGTCTCAATAAAATACATTTTATACATGTCAAGGAGCAAACAACCGTCCAGAAAGCAAGAACCATAAAATCTGGGCCTGACTTTGAGTGTGTGACCTTAAAGAAGTCGCTCACCCATGGTTGACCTCAGACTCCTTTGCTTTAAAATGGAAAGGAAGATGTCGGTCCCCACGTCCTAAACAAGGTCCCTGTGCAAGAACAAGCCTTATTCCCTTTCTCATCAAATACAGATGGTGGCCCTCATTGACAAGCAATGCTCCAGGACTTAGAAACCAAATGGCCAAGAAAGACAAGGGGAGGGGATGGAGACAGAGTTCAGTTTGTAGAGCGTTTGCCCAACACGCACAAACCCCTGGTTTGGATCCTCAGCACCACAGAAACCTGTGGTACTGGTACAGACTTCAAGGCCATCCTCAGCTGCATAGTGAGTTGGAGAAGGGAAGCGAGGAGGAAAAGGAGGGTGAGGAGGAGAAAAATAGCTAAGGCGCTCCCATTTTAGAAACCTGCCTGGTTTAAGGCTTCGAAGAAAGTATAAGGTATGCCTTAATTAGCCTTAACTGTCAACTCGATGGAGCCTTGAAAATAGACTCCCAGAGGGATGGCCCAGTTCAGATTGGCCTCTGGGCATGTTTGTGGGAGATTGCCTTGATTGAGAATTAATGTAGGGGAGACCAGCCCACTGTGGGCAACACCATTCCCTGGACAGGTGGTCCTGGGCTCTATGCAATCCAGAAAGCAACATTCCTCTTTGTTTTCCTGCTTCTGTTTCTACCCTGACTTCCCTTGATGATGGACTGTGACCTGTGAGCTGAAATCAATACTTGGTTCCCTAAATTGTCCTTGATCAAGGCGTTTCATCACAGCAAGAGAGGGGAAATTAGAACAAGGTGCTATTATTATTTATTACAAATTTGTCCTTTTCTAACTTCCGGCCATGATATCTAATTGAGCTGGCTATGCTAATCCGCTTACACTGAAGTGTAGTTTTCTTTCACAACCCAGGCTTTATCTGCCTCAGCAGAACTCCAGATTGGGGAACTTTTAAATTATAGCTCACAGCACAATCCATAATTTATGCAGAAGTAACATTCTTTTGGAAGCTCTTCTGCAATTTTTGCCAGCACTCCTGGGAGCATGGGAGGAACTAAGGATCCCAAGTCGCTGAACACCCCATGGCTTCATCACATTGACCGACTTCTCTTCTGCGAAATTAAGCAGTCTTCAGCCCCGGCCTCTGAGAGTGCATGGATGAGGAAGAGTCTTCAACACACTCTGCTTCCAAAAGGACAGAGTCTCTAGTCGGTTCTATTGCTCATGAGTCGGACTTGGGTAATTAGAGACGCTGTTTCTTGGAACTGGTTGGTGGCTATTCAGGCAGCCCCATATGTGAAGGTCATGTATGTCCTTCATGACTTCTGAAGCTGTAGGACATGCCTGAGAGCATTCCTGTCTGTGCTCCTGTTTCCCCTTGGGTTTGTGTGTGGACTACTATTGAAAACATATTAATGGGATTATATCGCTAGCAATTCACGGAGTCTGCTTAATGATCAAAGGAATTTATTTGGAGGGTAACTCACAAGACAGAATAAAGGAATTTGTCGCAGGATCCTGGAAGGGTGAGGCTCGGTCCAACACGGTTCTCTGGTGAGCTCTGCCCTGGTCTGTTCCAGCATCCAAAACCATGAGGTAGCTAAGAGAGAGCCACGGTTTGCACATTCCAGGTCTTAAGGGTCCCCCCGGAGTGGCCACGCCCCAGGGGCATGTACCTCAAGGTCATACGCAGGTGTAACAGTTACCTGCTACCTCACTAGGGTCGGTGCTTCAGGGCATGGCTCAAACAGCTCCCACTACAATGTATGGTTTGCTGGGTTTGTTGTATATCCAGACATCTTCTCTTTGTTTTGTTTCTTTGTTTTTCTTTTCTAGGAAAAGGAGACAGTCCTTGGTACTCACATTTTTATCTAACATGTATTTGCTGAGCACCTATAAACTCAAATGAAAATTCCCATCCTTGTGGAATTAGCATTCTGTTGGGAGAACCCAACAATGGACAAATAAAATAAGTAAATTGTAGAGTATGTCAAAAGTGATAAGTAACCAGAAAAAATACAGAAAGATATGAATAGGGCTTAGCAGTGGACAGAAAGAGGGATTGTGACTTTAAGTAGGATGATTGTAGAATACCCCATAAGAAGGCAACACTCAAGCAAAAATCTGGGAGAAATAAAAGAATAATCGTGTGCTCATGTTGGGGAAGTATTTGAGGCAGAGCAAATAATTAGTAGGACAGTAAATGCAGAAGTAAGATCATGAGGTGAAAGGAATGTTCTAGAAACAGCCAAGAGCCCAATGTGCCCTGGACTTAATAAGTGAGGAGAAGAAGGGTGGGAAATTGGATCAGGAGGATGAAAAGTGGATACATCCAGTGTGACCTTGAGCCACCTACGAAGACTTTGGCTTTTCTTCTTAGAATGGTGGGGAGCCACTGTACAGTACTGAGCAGAAGGATGCCACAGACCAATTTGCTTCAACCAGGGCCATGCTAGTTAGCCTCCCTGGCTTGGAAGGCTAATTAAAGTCATCTAGATGGACCAGGGTGTGGCCTGGACCAGGTGCAACCGTGGAGATGAGAGTTGATTCGGGATGCAGTGTGAATGTAGAGCCAGCAAGTTTAGCGTCTGAAGATGTGAAGTGTGAGAGAAAGAGAGGGATGAGTCTACAATGCTGAGTACCAACAGTAGCGCTGGTCATACGCATCCAACAGGGACACTTCACATCCTGCATCTTTCTCCTAAGAACGTCCAATATGTGGTTGAACCCACACCTGTTATTCAGCAGCGTCTCAAATTAGTAAAAATTATTTATTACACGGGTTCCAAAATATACTACAGCTATGCCAGCCTTGAGTTAGCAAGCAGATTGTATGTCTCTACTCTGAAGTTCAAGACCATTGCTCTACTGTTAGCTAGTGGTCAACTACTCCAGTTGGGAAACTTCATGTATCACAATTGTTGCTCAAAGTCAACGAAGGGATCCAGTGCTGTGAGGAGGTCGCTCTTCGTGCCTAATTTAATTGTTAGGACAAACCTTTCCCACATCAAGCAGTTTTAAATTCATTGGTATTTGTATTGGTCTTTCAGTCATAATCGAGGTGAGCTCTTTAGCTGGGTACCCAGGAGAGTATGAGCTCTTTAGCTGAGCGCAGGGAGCACTTGAATGGCCAGAAGCACCAGGATCTCTGCAAGTACAGACCAGACCAGCCTGGTCTACTGTCTCAAGAGAGAAAAACAAAAGGCGCATTCATAACTGATGAGCACTTTTGCTAATTCTTCACAGATCCATATCTAAATATTGAATATTAGCTTATCCATTTCCCATTTAGTAACATCACTCTTGTGGCTTAACAATGAGATTTTGTGAGGATCTATATCATAGAGATTGGCATACGGTACAACTCAGGGGCTTTTCCTTTCCAGAAAGTAGATTTACCAAGAAACCCTGGAGCCACAGCAGAGGATAGAGCTATGAATTCTGACTCTGGGCCACCCAGCTGCACGGGGGCTTCTACTGGCCCAGAGAGAAGGAATGTTGTGTTACCACTGACATTATTTAAACTTGTTAGGTGATAATGCTGATCAAATGCAGGCCAATTTTATGTTTGGATTCTCTACAATATTCTTTTCTATTGACTGAACCAAAGGCAGATGCCTCCTCCCCACCCCTCCTTGTATCCCACCCCCAGTCTCTGAGGCACTGTGGTCATAATTTGGAACTTCTTAATTCTTTGTTTCCTTATCCCTTCCATGACAGCCTTCAAACCCACCATGCTGGCTTATCCTAAGGATTCAGAACAAAATGAAATACAGTATTAGAGCAGGGGACGGTAGTACTGGTGAACCTTTGAGGGTCTCCTTATAGCTTTAAGAGGAGGGAGATGTGTTCTTTATAGAGAACAACTTTTTCAGACCCACTGTGCTTTCCAGCACCTAGAACTCTTTTTATGCTCATCTCTACATTGGGTGTCCCTTTTCCCTAATTCTGTTTTGGGACTCTGTTCATTCCAGCCAGGTGGCCCAGCTGCTCCCAGAACATGAACCTTTTCTTTATTCTCACGGATGACATAATCCCCTTCCTTTCTCCCACCCAAGCACTAAACAGGACAGACCCTGCTTAGCTTCCTAGGTCAGGTGAGATGGGGCACATTCAGGGTGGTGTAGCCGTAGACTCTCATTTCTTTCTTTAACTTGCCTGTTCCTAGCCCCAGACCTACTGTACTGAAATCTGCGTTTTAACGAGATCCCCAGGGGATTAGTATGCACTGTGAAGAGAAGCCCTGCTCTAACTACTGCTTCTTGAACTTGGTTGCCTGTTGAACTATCACAGGACTTTTAAAGCTTAATACCCAGGCTCTACCCCCCAAAGACTCTGATTCAGTTGATTTGGGCACAGCCTGGTCACTGGTGGTTTTAAAACTCCCAGCGATACCAATATGCAGCCAAGGGAGAGACCCACTGCTCTGTAAACGTCCCTTCCACTTCCTTACAAGGCCTTCAGGCTCTCTCACGCTCTCTGATGCCATGATTATTTGTGTTCACATACGTTTTTCTACCTCTCTTAAACTACGCCTTTTAAGAGTGAGAACTGCCTTTTAATTCAGTTTTATCACCTTCTCCCTTACAAAGCAGCCATATTAGAGGAATTTAATATTTACCGAAGGGATGATTTATTTGTAATCTTCAATTGTTCCCTTGACACCATAAATATGGCTGTTGGCCAAATCAGAGGACTGTTGGGACACAGTCTCAAAATCGTGAAGTTGTTTATCAGTTCTAAGACCAAATCTCTAGAAAATCAGAGCAGATAACCAGAATGGGTTTTCTAACTAAAAATGGATTCCCTGGGTACCAGTGCAGCCATCCAGTTCCATCTATGTGTCTTCCTATAAAAAGCGAAGCTTCAAATCCTGGCTCCAGGGGGCAATGCAAAATGATGCACAATGTCCCCACATACTTCGGCATCCAATTCAGAACTCCAGGCTGAAGTTTGATGGTATTTTTCTCTCTCCCCAGGGTGCCATTTTGATATTTATGGGGATCATTGCTCCCACTATGAAGGCATCTGTTATTGAAGTCTTGCTTGGTGAGTACTTTTCTGTGTGTATCTGGATACTTTCTGAATCTGGCCAAGAAAGGTTTCAAAACAGAACATGTAAACAATAACAGAAATTTAAGGGAAAATGTTAAGTATAGATCAAATTCAAGATGCCTCTGTGTGTGTGTGTGTGTGTGTGTGTGTGTGTGTGTGTGTGTGTGTGGTGTGTTCATATAAAGCAAATACTTATATCATGCATATGTGTCTATATATTACATATACTATATACACACATCTTTGTGTTTTCTTAGCAGCAAATATTTCAGCTACAGTGTGTTTGCAGATTCTGAATTTAAGATCCCCCTGTCTCTTAATTTCTCAAAAGGAAAAAAAAAGTATTTTTAGGATGATAGTTTTACTCATGCCTTTAGAATCTTATACTTTGGAGATGAAATAGTTGAGGCATCTCTTATCTCCAAAGAATATAATTTGGATGTGTCTTTAAGGGACAGCAGGCTTACTGGAATCCAGACACCACTGGTGCATTTAGAACTAAGCCCAGGGGTGACAGTCTGTTGTTAGTATCCACTGTCTGAGGCTTTGCCCAGTCACATGCCCCTGCATGTCATGCTGAATCAGAGGGACACTAAATCCTTTTAGATAGTCTGCATTAACTTGTTGGGGCTGTACCACAAGCTGAGTAGCCTAAAACAACAAAAATGTATTGTCTTCCAGCTCTGGAGACTTGAAATCCAAAATCAGTGTGTCAGTGAGGATGGTTCCTTCAACTGGTATTGAGGGAGAAGTCTACCCCTGCCCCTTCCCTAACTACTGGGTGCTTTCTGGAAATCTATGATGTTCTTTGTTTTTGAGTACAATGCTCCAGTTCCCATCATCTTCACACGGCATCCCCCATGTGCACGCCTGTTTCTGACTTTTCCCTTTTTGTACTGACATCAATTTTATTGGGTCAAGAACCCCAGTATGACCTCATCCCATTCAACCAGTTATCTGTGCCATTCACCTCTTTCCAGATCAGGTCATGGTCTGAGAAACTGGGAACTCAGAATTCAACACACAAATTGCATGGGGAAGGGATGAAATTTAACCCACTACGGAGTGATTGTGTTTAAGCCTGCTCAGAGGGAGTCTGCCTGGACACAACAGAGGAAGAAAAAGGTGACACAGTATGAAAAGCAAAGGGATCTCATCATGGTAGGAGGAGCCCTGGGCTGGAGTCAGAGAGAGGACATAGGTTCCCGTTCTGAGACACCATCAGTTCATTGATGTTAGCAGCTACTCTTGAAGCAGTGGTTCTCACCCTTCCTAATGCTGTGACCCTTGAATACAGTTCCTCATGTTGTGGTGACTTCCAGCCATAACATTATTTCATTGCCACCTCATAACTGTCATTTTGCTCCTGTTATGGATCATGATGTAAGCATTTAATATGCAGGATATCTTATATGCGACCCTTGTGAAAGCGTCATTCGATCCTGGGGGTTGTGACCCACATGTTGAGAACCACTGTCTTAGAGCCTGCTGTTCCTACTGTAATTGATGTGACAGAGCCAGGGACCACCCAGCTCTGTGTCAAGTGTTTGCAGGGTGTTAAGACAGTGTTCACCAAACCACTTGTCTCTCAGGTCACCCTCTCTCAGAGGCGAACATTAGTAGGCCATTGCCCATCCTCAGTGCCACCAATTGCTGTTTCTGTCACGTGATCGTGGGAAACCCAAAGAGGTTTCTGGGTACCCATCCAGGAGCTCTCTCACCAACTAAAGATGTTCTCACCTGATTGAGCAAGGTCCAAGAATCAACTATCCAACCTGACCACTGTTACAAGGAGGTCATGGTCTGGATTGGGTGTTTCCAATCTCTCAGCATCTTGTTCAAAGAATTAAGGCAGCACGTATAGGAAGCAAAGCGGCCAGAAATTTTACTCAGAAGCAATGTAACAGCACAGAGCAAACACACTACAAAAGAGCAGCATGCTCCTTGAGTTAAAATACTGAAAGGTCTCCGGTTACTGCCTTGGGCATCTGGGCTTCCTCTTATGGGGTCTATGAGAAGGAGGAGTTGGTTGCTAAGGGGTGTTCTGTGGGTGGTTTAGTTTTAGTTGAGTGGACATACACTTTTCTCTTTTTAAATATTTATTATTTTTTAATTTTCTCTGTGTGTGTGTGTGTCTGTGTGTGTGTGTGTGTGTGTTCGTGTGCGCACACATAAATGCAGGTGTCCACAAAATCTAGAAAATAAAGCCAGTCTCCCTAGAGCTGGAGTGACTGGGGACTGTGTTCTTTGCAGATTCTGGGAACTGAGCTCTCAACTTCTGATCCATCACTCCAGCCCCACATAAGCTTTTCTTGACCTGCATGGGCTTTATCATAATTCACTTTGACACTAATCATGTGCACACCCGGTTATGCAGGGGCATATGATGATAAATAGGGGATTGTCTGTAAGAGTTCACAGTTTGCCTTACTTTGCATGTGCCAACACTGACCAGTTCAGGCTGGGCCAGCCCCCTGTCTTAAGCTCCCTAATGTTATGGGACATTCATGAATGGAAAATAACCCCAAAGGAGAGTTACCAAAGGTTGTTGAGAGAAGCAAACACATTGTTTAGAGCAGGGAGTATGTGTTGTTTAGTGTAGGTGGGAGTCCCGGATTGTTAAGTGCATGATTAGAAGAGGGATTGGGGATAGCCTGAGCCAACCGAAATTCTGCTCCATTAGGCTTTCCCTACCCTAGGCTGCCCCATCAATGCAATTATTTCATATGCCTGGCCTGCTTTAGTCATAAAGAGAACGTTCACCTTGGGAGCATAAGGTCTTTCACTTCCACCTTATTATTTGGAGCTACGGGTTAGCAAGGGTTTAGCATTGAAGAAGTGGAGGTGGACTCCCTCCTGTTCTCCATCATGGCGCAAGGCCAAAGTGAAAAGGAGAGCCCCATGCGGGAACTTCGCATTCACAAGCTCTGCCGCAATACCTGTGTTCGGGGAGAGCAGGGCAGCCAAGGGTTGGGGCAGCTCACAGGCCAGACAGCCATATTTTCCAAAACTAGATACACCATCAGGTCTTTTAGCATCAGGAGAAATGAAAAGATTGCTGTTCCCTGCACAGTCTGTGGAGTCACGGCAGAAGAAATCCTGGAGAATGATCTGAAGGTGCAAGAGTAAGTTATAGAAAAATAACTTCTCGGATAAGGAAAACTTTGGTTTGGGGGTTCAAGAACACATTGATCTGGACATCAGATATGACCTGAGCATTGGGATTTACAGCCTCAATTCCTATGTGGCGCTGTTGGGTAGGTCAAGTTTTGACATGGCAGACAGGAAGCGCAGGGCAGGCTGCATTGAGGCCAAACACAGAGTCAGCAAAGAAGAGGCCATGCGCTGGTCCCAGCAGAAATATGGTGGGATCGTTCTTCCCAGCAAATAAACTTTATCAAAAAGCCAATAAAAATTTCCCAGGGGGAAAATAAAAGTGGAGGTGAGAATAAGAAGAATTTCCTAGAACAAAATGAGACAAACCATAAGAACATTTCACACCCTGCCTTTTCCTGTGCATCAAGGACCCAAGATGGGAGACTTAGCTACTCTGCTCCCTGCCTCTCTTAGCCTGCCCTTTTCCTCACAGGGGTGCTCACACAATGAAAGCAGAAAAATAGCCGGGTGGTAGTGGTCCACGCCTTTAATCCCAGCACTTGGGAGGCAGAGCCAGGCGGATCTCTGTGAGTTCGAGGCCAGCCTGGTCTACAGAGCGAGATCCAGGACAGGCACCAAAACTACACAAGAGAAACCCTGTCTTGAAAAACGGAAGAAAAAAGAAAAGAAAAGAAAAAAATAAAGTAGAAAAAGGACACACACACACACACACACACACACACCCGGTACCTCAACACAATGGAAGCCACACATGACAATCCCACACTACACAATAGAAGAGCAAAGTCCTTCCTCTGTGATGACGAATAAGATAAATATGTCTATTCTTGTGCTGAAATCCCTAGCCAGATCATTTAGGCAAGGAAAGGCTAAAAAATAAAAGACGCTGGGCTGGAGAAATGTGATTAAGAGCTTGTGCTGTTCCTACAGATGACCTGGTACCTACATCGGGCCGCTAACAACTGACTGTAACTCCAGCTCTAGGGGAATCTGATGCCCCTGGCTTACAGAGACACCTGCACTCAATACCCCCCTACACACACACACACACACACACACACACACACACACACACTTAAAATTAAATTTTAATTGGAATATACTAATTAAATTTGGAAAAAAATCAAAAATTGTCTATGAGAATAGTGGTGTGACATGTAGAAAGCATATATCAACAAACCTTTAGAACTGGTAAAGAAATCCAGTGAATTTACAGAATTTTATTCCCTTGGTATTGTTGTAACCAAATATAGCTGACTGAACAACCGCAAAGAAGGAGAGAATTATTTGGGGTTGGAGTTTCAGTCCACAATGTCAAGAAAAGCCTGGTGGGGCTGGGCTGTTCGGTTCATTCAGAACTTGTGACATGGGCTTTGCAGGTCAGGGTAGAGCAGGAAACAGACAGAGCAACTGAACAAAGGACCAGACACAACCTTCAAAAGCCAGCCTTTGTGACCTGTGCCCTAATTCCACCAGCTAAGTCTGACCCTCAAAAGATTCCGCAGCCTCCTCCAGCTGGGGAACGATCGTTCAAAGGAGGAGCCTACGGGGGACATTTCAGATTCAGAATATATTGTGCCCTTACCTCCAAAGCTCATGGTCAACACATAATACAAACCATATTCAATCCAAGTTAAAGAGTTTCCCAAAGCTTTAACAGTCTCCACACTGTAAGTCTGAACTTCAAGGTCTCTTCTGAGGCTCAAGGTAGATTCTTAGTTATGAGGCTTTGTAAACTCAGAAAGTTACAGTCATCCAATGTATAGTGATGGAGAGGAGACATTTCCATTCCAAAATGGACAGATGGAGTATGGG
>CABHPQ010000182.1:0-30091 GCA_902168405.1 Peromyscus aztecus
AAAATAACAGATGCAGGTCTGTGGATAAATAAAACAGTAGGTAACAGCTGACTAGATAGATGGATGGAAAATGTATAGATGGTCAGATATATTGCAAATGGACAGATAGTTAAAAAACTCTTGCTGCAAGCCAGTCGGTGGTGGCTCACGCCTTTAATCCCAGCACTCGGGAAGCAGAGCCAGGCATATCTCTATGAGTTCAAGGCCAGCCTGGTCTACAGAGCAAGATCCAGGCAGGCACCAAAACCACACGGAGAAACCCTGTCTAGAAAAACCAAAAACAAACAAAAACAAAAACAAAAACAAAACAAAACAAAAACAAACCACTTGCTGCTCTTCCAGAGGATCAGAGTTCTGTTCCCAGCTCCCATGTCAGGCGGCTTAACAACAACATGTAACTCCAGCTCCAGAGGATCTGACGCTGTCTCTTTGGTCTCTTTGGGTACATGTGGTATATAGACACACAGGTACACACCCATAAAAATAATAAAATTTAAAACTAGTCTTAAATAACAAAAATCTTGAAAAGCCATGAACTTAGACACACACACACACACACACACACACACACACGCCCACCTAGTCCACCTCTGTAAGCTCCGCTCACCTTTGGCATGTTCATGTCATCCATGAACACCAGCAGGCGCTTCCCCATGGGTGGTCCATATGTGTCCTTCGTCCGCTTCTCCACATTTGCCTCTAGATTTCTCTGGATGTCCAAGGATGTGGTGCGTGAGGAGAAGCTGACCATCAGCACAATCTGTAACGGAGCAGAGGGTGGTAAAACAACCGGCTTCTAAACTAACCTTCTAGAACGGTGCAGGTCCGTGCGTCATCATTTTTTTCTTATAATTTGTTTATTTTTATTTTATGTGCATTGGTGTTTTGTCTGCATGTATATGAGTGAGGGGGTCTTATGTGTGAGGGGGTCAGATCTTGGAGTTACAGACAGTTGTGAGTTGCCATGTGGGTGCTGGGGATTGAACCTGGGTCCTCTGGAAGAGCAGCCAGTGCTCGTTAACCACTGAGCCGTCTCTCCAGCCCCGATTCACCATTTTTAAGAGCTAAAGACAGAGCTGGGTGTGATGGCGCACTCAAGAGGCAGAGGCAGGAGGATCTCTGTGAGTTCAAGGCCAGGCCAGCCAGGGCTACACAGTGAGACCCTGTCTTAACAACACTCTCTTTCCTTCTGTTCAATTCCACGTTGCCACTCATGAGCCTTGGGACAAAGCAGGCTGTGGAATCCTGCCCCCAAGGCCACACTGTCTTGAAATCAGAGAGTCGGTGATTCCCCACAGGAGACCCTCCCAAGGTTGGACCCACTAACACCCCCTCATCAGAGGGTGGAGGGCTGGAAGGACTCTGACCCCTCCCTAAGCTACACAACCAGTTAACTATTACCTACATGTCGCCCTGCTTCTGAGAGTGGCTCCAATCCTACTCATCTGGTTCACCGAGCCGGACTTGGGTAGAATTGCTTCTCGGTCCTTTCTATCTGGGTAATTAGAAATAAACTCCCAGGAAAGGTCACATGGTGATATGTGGTAGGGAAAGTATCATTCTACCACGGTGGCCTCTAAAAAGGCAACTGTCTGACCTTTAAGAGTCTGGAACGATGACTTTAATGACATCTGCTGTACCACTGTCAATGGCAGAGGAGTTTTAAACATAAATTGCTTTCAAGGCAACTGCCCTTTAATAGAGAGGCCAAAGAAAGCTTATACAGCCAGAGGCTTCTTCCTGGGCCTCATAGCTGGAGGGAAGATGTTCTCATGCGCTCCTCTCCCTCTGTCTCTCTCTGTCTCTCTCTCTGTCTCTTTGTCTCTCTCTCTCTCTCTTCCCATCCCCCCTTAGAGGAACTGAGTGCACACACAGGCATGGGCAGGCACATGTGCGCGCACACACACACTCATATTCAGCCATATACCAGCCACAGCTGGACTGCTGTGCCACACAGCTCGGTAGCCCCTGCCCAGAGCCGGAGTTCAATGAGTGAGGTATTCAACCATGTCTCAGTTGGTGCCAAAGTTGTTGGTCTATGGACCACACTCTGGGAACAGCTGTCTTTTCAAATGTCCCTCAAGCCGGCTGTCCACGAGGGCATGTGCCTATGTGCTAACAGTTAGCAGCCAATTGGCTGTCCGTGTGTGTCTGCTTGCAGCTAATGAGGTCTAGGGGCAGGGTCCTAGGAAAGCACACAGAGTTTCCGAACATGGATTCCTCTTGAGGCCTTCACAGTTCTGTAAGCCCCTCCGTTTCTAACACCAATTCTGTGCCCTCCGCTCTGACACCTTTAAAGCTAAATACACCACAATGCACGTGACTGCATGAGAGGAGGCGGGCAGGCACGCCTGCTCTGCCGCCCAACAGTCCTTACAGTGTAAAGCCCAGCTGGGCACGACCTGCCCCGGAGGCCCAGGAGGCTTCCACCTGGGAAAACCTGACCCCAGCAGCTCCCTTCTGGCTCTGATCGGGTTCATGATCATTGATACGGACTCCCAGCACATTTCTGAGACCCTTGAGCTCTGCTGTGGCCTCTGCTGGTGTCCACTCTGTAATCCATATATAAACACATAGGTAAATAGTGTATCTATGGCGTGCTGTGAGAGTTAATATCAGTCACTAAAATAGGAATAAAGAACTTGCCTTCACCTTGCCCAGGCTACCAAGCTATTATGATAATAGCTGCCATTGAAACTTCTACACCTAGGTAAGGTCACATGCCACACACCTTTAATCCTAGCACTCGGGAGGCAGAGCCTGGCTGATCTCTGTGAGTTCGAGGCCAGCCTGGTCTACAGAGTGAGATCCAGGACAGCCAAGGCAACACAGAGAAACCCTGTCTCGGGAAGAAAGAGAAAGAAAGAAAGAAAGAACCTACTAGACCTGGTGAGCTTCTTATTATTTAGTAGATTCTGACACTGTCATCAGAAACACATATTGTCTGCACTGTCTGGTACAGTGAATTCCTGAAACCATGTCACAAGGAACACAGTGGCTTCTGTCATGTGGATTTCTGCCATGAAGGAAGCCAGTTGCCCAGTTGCCCTTGGGAGTCACTGCGGTGGATGGAATATGCCGCACATCCCATGCATTGGACATAATCCCTCGTTTCATGTTAGTGAGCTCTGGAGGCTCCCAGGACCTCTGGGGGCCATGGGGTGGAGGGGCTTTCAAACGCCTCTCAAGCCATTTGCAGAGTAAGACTCAAGGGTTCTAAGGAAGTGGTGGCTTTTTTTGTTTTATGAAAGTGAACTTCTTCTCACCATGTGATGCCTCCCCACCCACCATGTCACCATGTGCCGTGAAGGCCCTCACCTGTCAAATGGCAGCTCCACGCTCTTGGAATTCCTGGCCCCCAAGAGCCAAGTTAAGTCAATGTCGACTCCTTGTGACTTACCAGGTCTCAGGCCTTTTGTTATACCAAAGGTCTCAGACAAGCACGGTCAAGCCTTCCTAGGAGAGGTACACACTGAGGATCTGAGGCCTCCAGCCTCACGAAATGCCATCTTGGAAGATGGCCATCCAGCCCCAGTCAGGCCTTCAAGTGAACATAGCCTTCACCAACCTTAACTACGGTTCTGTGAGAGACCCTGAACTTGAGTCACCCAACTGAGCCACATCAGAGTCCTGACCCACGGGAGCTGAGAGGTAATAAGGGCTTATCATACTGAGCTACCAGGTTGGGGTAACTTGTTAGTTACCCAGCAACTGTCAACCAATACAAGCAAACACTCACATTGGTCTCCTCATTCATATTTTTCAGGAAGTTCTGGGTAGTGGCTGTTTTAGATGTGCCTGATTCACCCACAAAAAGGACAGGGTGCTTGATTTTAACCATCTGCTCCAGGATCCAGGTGGTGCGGGTCGTATCCACTGTGTGAACTGAAAGATAAAAGAATAAGGTTTGTCCCAGGAACTCTGAGCACTCGGCCACCCAGTGCTCACACAGAGTCCCATGCATCCAGTAGGAGGCAGCAAACACCGAGCTCTGGGATTAGAGGTGGCTCAGGGGGTAAGAGCCTTGCTCTAGAAGTATAAGGACCTGCGTTCAAATCTCCAGTGCCTCCATTAAAAGTTGTGTGTGGCTGTGGGTGCCTTTAACACCAGGGAGGTGGAGACAGGAAGAACCTGAGAGCTTGCTGGCCAGTTGGGATAACCAGAATAGGTTTCAGGCCCAGGAAGACACCTGACAGCCTGCTCATGCTTCCACAAGTGTGCCCAGGTGCATAGTCCTGCACCCCCCCCACACACACACACACAAACCCACATGCACAGGTTTTTTTGTTTATTTTTCGAGACAGGGTTTCTCTGTGTAGCCCTGGCTGTCCTGGAACTCACGCTGTAGACCAGGCTGGCCTCGAACTCAAAGACCTTCCTGCCTCTGCCTCCTGAGAACTGGGATTAAAGGCGAGTGCCACCACCACCTGGCATTTTGTTTTGCTTTGTTTTTAAGCCAAACTCTGGCTGCAAAGGATATGGATATGAATATGGATAAAGCCTAGCCTCTGTTTCCCAGACATTCCATGGCTTTTTGAAGCATGACATCTGCCCAAAGTGTGTAACTGAGCATGGCACATTTCCTTGGCAAAGTGATTGTGGTAATTGCACCAACCTCAACCACCCTGTTCTCTGAACTCCATCGGATTTGCGCTCAGAATGAAAACCCCTTTTCTCCCCCACTCACACCTCAAGCACCCGTAGGACCAATTTCCTGAAAACCTCTGCTAAAGGCAGCATCACCACAGTCAGGTCCAGCCCACCCACTCTCCGTGGGACCATTTCAAGGGGGGGCGGGACACGGTTTCCTGAGAAAATGCAGATGTCTCGCTCCGGAAGCAACACGCACCAGACCAGACATGCTTACTACGGAATCATACAGGATGGATCAAGGCTCTCTCAAGGTCCACGCCCATTGTGAACTGCTGCTGGGGCTTCCCTCCTGCCCTCCCCGTGCCCACCTCTGTGGCTGGAGCTCCCCAGGAGATGTAAAGGAAAGTGGAGAACAGGCTACCTATCGTGGGCAATCGGCTTGCAGGGAAAAGCCCAGGTCACAGCCGCACAGAGGTGCTCAGAGGCGTGGGACAAAATGGGACCCCAAGGGGCCGATGGTGCCACCCTCTAGTCACTCCTAACCCGTTCCTGGATGGCACTCGGTTGCCAACGAGGCCATGGTCTTCTTTGCACGCCCACTTACACCCTTTCACACCCACTCACACCAGGAGGACCGGGGCCAGCGCTGAGACATACCCAGGATGTCGATGAATTTCCTCTCGTGGCTGTGAACATACTCAGGAACTAGCTTGCTCCACGGGATCCAGTAGTTCCGCTTGGAATCGAAATGAAAGTCGTACAGGGTGGGAAGATGCCCTGCCGGGGGACAAGGGTCCATGTGGCTTTTGTCACAGACACGCGGGACAGGATAGAGTCTAGTGCATCTGGAATGAGCTGCCTGTTCACCTCGGAGCTACATTCAGTCTTGCTTGCTACCCCTTCACACGGGAGAGGTACCCAGTGCGTACTCAGAATTGATGCTGTCCTCTCATGGGTCAGAATCTGGGACTTTTGAACCAGCGCCACCTTTCTGTAGCTAAGCACCAGTCCTTTGTCGGGGACACAACCATGGGACACAAAGCCATGACCCCACTCTTGTCGGTGGCCCAGGCCAGGGTAGATGCAAATAAACAGACAACTTTGATACAGATGCTGAACTCTAAGACTAGAGAAGTACAGGTACAACCCATGACCCATGACTCCATGACTCCATGACTCCATGACCCCATGACCCCATGACCCCATGACCCATAGGACATCTGGCAAAGACAAGGCAGGGAAGAAAAAAAGAAGCGTGGTGTCAAAGATAGCTCCAGAGCTGGAGCCCCGCCCACCATCTGCACCCCGCTCCCTAGCCCGTCTTCTCAACGGAATCCCCATTCACATGTGTGCCACGCCCACCCACCTCTCGGACAGACCACTTCTCCACGCAGAAGGCCGTCTGTGGGCCCCACCTGCTTCTAACTAAAGGCGCACATATTCAGGCGAAAAAATCTTAAGCCCTTTATAAGATACCTTCCTGTGACTCATCGGCTGGTCTATGAGACAGATGGGGGAGCCCAGAGCAAAAATGGGGAACCCCGGAGTGTGTCAAGCATGGAGAGCTCGGCCAGAGCTAGAGCATAAGGGTCCAAGATGGAGTCAGAGGCACAGCCTCCTCCAGCAGCAGGGGCTAAGGGGTTGGCCTGCTGGGGTGGGCGACGCACTCGAAGCCCTGAGCATAGCCGTGGCAGGAACAAGGAAAAGCAAGTTCACCTCCTCTGCAAATCTGCACCGAAGGATCGGGTCACGACTCCTACCTGGCAGTTCTCCAGGACGGGCCCAGCGCCCTTCAGTGTCCGCAGTGGGCATTGACGAGAGGTGTTTGATGCACTCGTCAAATTTGACCCTTCCCTCCTCCAGCAGGGAGGAGCCCAGTGAGCAGTAGAGTGCCTCCAGGAAGTAGCATTCCAGGAGGTCAGGGTCCTCGATTTCCCCTTCTAGGAGCGAATCCATCATCTTGGTTAACTGGATCACCTGGTCACAGAAAGTCTGTCTCAGTCCATCTTTGTGACCTCCACGATGCTATCCTGTCCTGGGTCCTTGCGTCCCACATCCCACAGTGATGGCATCGATACCCGCCATATTGGCTTGGACACACGGAGCCTGGCACCTTAGCTCGCATAGGGGTCACAAGAAGGTGCCCTGACAGTCACCCGTCCGCCATCTCTGCCCCCTTTATAAGCCCCTCCCCCACCTCCCGGGTCCCTCTCCCGGGAAGACTTCCTTTCACCCTCAGCGGTGAAGCTGAAGCGTTCTCACCATATTCAGGTCCGTCTGAGGAACCACCATCTTAAGCTTCTCTCCTTGTCTCCCATCCACTATCCCCTCTATGATCATGTCGATGAGCAAGGGCACGTATTTCTCAAAGAGGTCGTTTAAATGCTTTTGCTCCATCTGTGGAGGAGAGATCCAAATCTTTTCAAGGGTCCTTCTAACTGGAAGCTCATCAGAGGTTTGTCTAGTCCCGAGAAGGGCGGGAAATAGCTGTGGCGATGACTTCAGCAGGTGGCGGACCCAGAGCCATTACCTTTCACATGTAGACAGATTCGGTCTTTTTATTATTTTTTATGTATATGAATGCTCTGTCTGCATGTATGCCTGCATGCAGATCCCACTACAGATGATTGTAAAGCACCATGTGGTCACTGGGAATTGAACCCACGTCCTCTGGAAGAGCAGCCAGTGCTCCTAACCGCTGAGCCATCTCTCCAGCCCCAGATTCGTTCTTTATGCTACACCCATTTCCCTTCGCTGCCCCAACGTACCCACACCTGTGAGTGACGGGTGATAACATGTCCCATCTGACAGAAAAAAAGCTGACGGTCTTAGAGTTCAAGCATCACAGTCAACCATTCAGCAAAGAGTTTAAAGTAACGTAATGGGTGTGTGGCCCGAGGGGAGGCTCAGTGGTTCAGATGGCGTATTAAAGCTGAAGTCGTGGGTCAGTTAAGAGCACTTGCTGCTCTTACATAGGACCTGGGTTCAATTCTCTTACACCCACATGGTGGTTCACAACAGGCTATGACTCCAGTCCCAGGGGATCTGAGACCCTCTTCTGACCTTCCTGGGCATCAGCCATGCACATAGTGCACACACACACACACACACACACACACACATGCAAAACACTGATGCACATAAGAACCCATCAGATCTCAACCACGGGGCAACCTGGTTCATCTGCACACGGCACTCAGCCAGCTGAGCAAAAGCACAAAGCGGGGCATCCTCTCTCTCCATAACTGGGTCCATCTGAACCAGGTTTGCACACTGAAACCCAGAATCCACCTGGGGTAACATCCGCTGGCTACAGCCATGTCCTCTCACTTGTGTATTGCCTCTGGCTGTGTTCCCACCCCAGGAGCAAACTTGGGTAGGTACAAAAGAAACTCACTCATGCGACTGGAAGTGTTTCCCATCTGCCTCTGCAGAAACCAATTGATCCCTGGCCTAAGCTGTCAACATCATCACCCATCGCACCAGGGCCACACGACCCAAAGACTCATTAGGCTGTGTGCTCAAGGACACACACAGCAGGTCAAGGTGCTCTCCCCTACGAGCATCCCTCATCCGACATTCCCGATGATGCTCGAGCTGTTTAAAGACAATGCTCACCTTGTTTTGTATTTGCTGCTGTAACCATTTTTTCCAGTATGGTTGGTATTTCAAGTTCTTAGGGTCCACGTAGACCATCCCACATCGAGACACAGTAGCAGGAGAGGCATACTGCAGGTCTCCCACCTGGAAAGCAAGTGAATCCTTCAGCTCATGGCTGCTAGCACCTGGGCCACACAGGCCAGGACTTTCCCTGTGCAAACAAGGGTACAAAGCCCATGCCAGACAGATCAGCACAGCTGTTGAGGTTTCTTTTTTGTTTTTGTTTTTTCGAGACAGGGTTTCTCTGTGTGGTTTTGGTGCCTGTCCTGGATCTCGCTCTGTAGACCAGGCTGGCCTCGAACTCACAGAGAGCTGCCTGGCTCTGCCTCCCAAGTGCTGGGATTAAAGGCATGTGCCACCACCGCCCGGCTGAGCTGTTGAGGTTTTAAACTGAATGTGGAGGTCACAATGAGATCGCCCACACCTGATGTGACATCTTCTCATTAAATAAAAATGTTGTAGACTACCTGATAAAAAGTAGAAAAGTTAGAAACATGGACGCAAGCTATTCAGATCCCAGCACTAGAAACAAGTATCGTGGGTTTCTTTTTTAAAGACTTATTATTTTATTTAGTGTGGATGTGAATGAACCTGAGTGTGCCTGTGCACTAGGTGTGTGCGGGTCTCCACAGAGGCCAAAAGAGGGCATCAGATCCCTTGAAAGTGGAGTTACAGACGGCTGCGAGCCATCATGTACGAGCTGGGAACGAAACAGGGTCCTCTGTAAGAACAACCAGTGTTCCTAACCACCGAGCCGCCTCTCCAGACCCTTTGTTTTTGTATTGTTTTGCTTCAGTTCTTTTAAGGCAGGGTCTCATGTAGCCCAGGCTAGCCTGTAACTAAGGATAGCCTTGAACTCCTGGTCCTCATGTTTCCGCTTCTGGAGTGCTCGACCGACAGGTGTGTGCCAGCACACCTGGTTTGTGCAGTGTTGGGGATGAACCCCGGGCCTCAAGCATGCTAGGTGAGCTCTCTACCAACTGACCTACAGCCCCAGCCCCCCAGACATCGCTTTAGGGAGTTTTCTTGTCCGTCCTTCTGCTTCTTCGTCAACATGGCTGACATCAGGTAGCACAAGGCACTGGGAGAACAGAGTTAGCGACCCTGTCAAGTGGCATGGGTCCATCAGCCAACTAGACAATGGCATGCGCAAATGCCCGGATGAACTCTGCAAACCGGAGAGGAATAATATCGCGGTTAACCTGAAGGAAGAGCAAGTCCTAGGGCACAGCTACGAAACAAGCCGTTGGTGGGGCAAACAGAAAATGGGGGAGGGGAGGCTCGGGGAGTGGTCTCTAGGAAAACCGGGAGGGCTCAATACTTGGCGCCATAGAAAGACGTTCTTAATGAAGGTAAAGGCAAATAGCTTGAGAGAGAGGGAAAGTGACCACACGCTCCAGACAAAACAAATGGTTCTAAGAGACAAAGAGAGGAATTCCAGCATACTAGTTGGCTCTGCCGTAAATATTTCCGTACTCAGAACAACGTCAACAGTGTGTGCTGCTAAACGATTCAGAAATGTCGTGTTCTGAGGAGGGAGGGTCGACAACCAGGACAGCAGATGGATCCCCATGTTTAGAGGACTCAGTCACTGGATACTATGTAAAGTTTTTAACTTTTGCTTTGTTTCTGTGAGGTTGGGTCTTGCTATAGAGTTATAGATAGCCAAGGACTCCTTATGTGGCCCATGCTGGCCTCAAACTCATGGGAATCCTCCTGCCTCCTGTAAAGCTTCCTAATTGTTGGGATTACAAGCATGTGCCACCATGTTCAGAAATAATGTATAAACTAAAAGCTCACTGGGCAGTGATGGCACATGCCTTTAATCCCAGCACTTGGGAGGCAGAGCCAGGCAGATCTCTGTGAGTTCGAGGCCAGCCTGGTCTACAGAGCAAGATCCAGGACAGGCACCAAAACTACACAGAGAAACTCTGTCTGGAAAAAAAAATTAAAAGCTCGTATTTTTAGCGGGTTTTTTTTTTTTTTTGTGTGTGTGTGTAGGTATGTTCACTAAGTGATTTTAGTGCCTGGGAGGCCAGAAGAGGGGGTAGGATCCTCTGGAGCTCAAGTGATGGGTGTTTGTGATGCCCAATGTGGATGCTGGGAACCAAACTCGAGACCTCTGGAACAGTAGCAAGCACACTTAACCACGGAGCCATCTTTCCAACCTAGTAATGGATAAATTTAGTAAAAGAATGAGTAACAGGCTAAGCATGTTGTTTATAGATCAATCATAGAATGATTCTCAGGAGAAAGAGCTTAAAAAACAAAACAGCAAGGCATGGTGGCACACACCTTTAATCCCAGCACTGGGGAGGCAGAGGCAGGCGGATCTCTGTGAGTTCGAGGCCAGCCTGGTGTACATACAGGGTGAGTTCCAGGAAAGCTGGAGCTACACATAGTGAGAGCCTGTCTCGAAAAACAGGCATGAAAGTCGTCGACTCTAGCTTAAAGAGGGGATGATGGAAGAAGATGGGAAACAAAGGTTGGGGCCAGTGAGATGGCCCAGTGAGCAGAGCGCTTGCTGCCAAGCCTTGCGAGGCGAGTTCAATGCCTGGGACCCACACACTGGGCAAAAGAACCAACCCCACAAGTTGTCCTCTGACCCCCACACATACCTGAGTGCGCAAATGTAGTTAAATGTCATGTTGAAAATCGAAACCTTGAACTCATTGTAAACGTCTGTGTTTTCAAGATCATCTACCTTAACAAAGACTGAACGAACCAAAAGCAGGGACCCTCCTGTTCAAGTCTGGTTCTCAGCATGACTTGCCTCAAAGAGCAGGGCACAGTGTGCCTGGAGCCGAATGCGCTCCCCGTTGGCCAAGGTCAACAGCTTGTTGTCGTCCATCACGGAGTTCATGTTTTCCACCCACAAGGCATCCACGTCGCCGTCAAACAAAATATACCTGCAGTGACCAAAGAGAGGTAAGCCACAGACCCTAGAGAACTCCCAGTGACCCCCCTGTCCCTCCTGCTCGATGTCTTTTCCCAGGGCTTTCCAGCCAGGACCTTCACAGCACGCTCCCTTTGTCCTGATGTTTGACCACATGGTGCATAAATACTGAGCAACTCACTAATGTTTGAGGGTCTGAGAATGTCACGCACAATCCAGCTTTTTTTTTTTTTTTTTTAAGACAGGGTTTCTCTGTGTAACTTTGGTGCCTGTCCTGGAACTCACTCTGTAGACCAGACTGGACTCGAATTCACAGAGATCCATTCTGGGATTAAAGGTGTGCGCCACCAGCACCTGGATACCAACTAGTATTCTACAATTCTTTTTCTGTCTTTTAGAGCCATTTGTTTTGTCTGGAGTTTGCAATCACCTTTTTTTTTTTTTAACCATCTATTTATTTATTATGTGCTCTGCCTGCATGTACACCTGCAGGCCAGAAGAGGGCGCCAGATCTCATTACAGATGGTTGTGAGCCACCATGTGGGTGCTGGGAATTGAACTCAGGACCTCTGGAAGAGTAGTCAGTGCTCTTAACCTCTGAGCCATCTCTCCAGTCCCGGCAATCACCTTTTTCATCTCATACTATTTGCCTTTATCTCCATTTGTTCTTGTAAATTACAGCATCCTACATTCCTGCATAGGAACCATCTGCTAGTCCTTAGTGAGTAGTTTCACAGTGACAGAAAGTGTAATGGTCCACCATCCCGAACAGTACTTTTGTCTTAGAGCTGAGGTCAAGAATCCATTGTAATTTATCACTATTTTTGAAAAAGAAACTTATTTCTTCTCTTTTTTCCTTTACTTTTTAAAGATTTTTAATTTTTTATTTCATATGTGTGAGTGTTTGCTGGCCTGAATATCTGTGCCACCTGTGTATACCTGAGGTGGCCAGAAAAGGGCACCAGAGTTACAGATGGTTGAGAGCTGCCAGGTGGGTGCTGGGAACGGAACCCTGGTCCTCTGGAAGAGCAGGCAGTGACCTTAACCACTAAGCCATCTTTCCAGCCCGATTTATTTATTTTTAGGCCAGGTCTCATGAGGTAGCTCAGGCTGGCTGAAAACCCTCATGCCTCAGTATCCCGAATGTTAGGTTTACAGATGTGTGCCACCATATGCTACACTTAGCCAGGAGAGGGGGAGACCTTAGCTAAAGGTCTCAAGACAGCATCGTTCTAGATCATCGGATGGTTCCCAAGTCCATGCCAATGCCAATTATCTTCATAAGAAAATAGTACAGGGGGCCAGGCAGATTCTCAAACTGTTAAATTCATAGTCTCTCTCTCCCTCCCTCTCTCTCTCTCTCCTCCTCCTCCTCCTCCTCCTCCTCCTTTCTCCCTCCTCCCTCTCTTTGATCTGTTGCAGATATGATAATCCTTTCCCCTAATACTTCAGCATGTAGTTCCTAAGGATAAGTGTGTTATCTTCATAACCCCTGGGCTGTTATCAAATTGAGGACGTGCACCATGTGTCCAATTCCATCGTGTGACTTGCAGCCCACACTCTATAATTATGCCTCCTCTCAACAGGGACTTGCCATCTGTATCCATGGCAGGAAGACTTGACTCAAACAAGGAACCATAGCTGTTCAGTCGGTGTGGGGTTGGTGAGAAACGGGGTGTTAGCACCCCCATGAGGTGTCTCCCTACAGATGGCCAATCCACTCCAAAGGGGGACACGATGCCTTGTCCAGAAGAGACGGCACTGGGGGTAACGGGACATGCAGACACCATACATTTCCAGTGCTGAGACAGATACCGCATCCCTGGGACATTCTGAGATGCACAGTCAGAATCAAGACAGCCGCCAGAAAACTAAAATTGAGACTCCTCCATAATGCGGCTGGTCTGGAATATTCCAGAACATCAAGGTCATGAGGAAAAGAAATTCTAAGAAACTGCTCAATATTAAAGGGTGCCAAAGAGATCGCGTCTGACCCAGGCTTCTGGTTAACGAGGCAGACACTCACTTCCGCTCCTTCTTGTCGGTCGGCTTGTTGATCTCCCTGAAGATGTTTGACAGAACCCCATCTGTCCAGTCTCGAGTGGTGGGGTCCAGGATGCCGTAGAGCTCAATGACACTCACAGCTTTGGGGTTCAAGATGTACAGCTTCGTCATTAGCCCAAGCCTAAACCAAAAAGGCAGCTTCAGCTATGGCTCCAGCCAAGAAGGCACCAGAGGGGGACACAGGAGACCCGCGACAGGAAGTACAGATGGGAATCCACTCGAAAGCTGATCTGTGCTTCTCTTTTGTAGGGAGCGTCAGAGGCAGTAAGTAGACCTACTTACTAAGTAGACCAGGCTGGCCTCAAACTGATGGTGATTCTGTCACCTCTGCCTGCTAGATCACGGGCATGCACCACCACACCTGGCTCTGTGTGTGACACACTTTGTAAGCCATGAGGACGGGACACGCCCCTCTGTGAGGGTGGATCCCCACCACACTGCGACTAATCAAAGGAAAACCAAACCTAATACAACCCACGGGTCAGGATTTTAAAACAAATGAATAGTAAATAGTAAACATGCAATATTACATGCACGTGTGTATGGATTTGTGTCCTGGCTGTGAGAATTGTCTAGCTGTGGACTACAGAATGGAAGAGAATGACCAAGGCTATGAGTTCCAGTCTTCAGCCTGCAGCTGTCCCCGGACCCCTCATATGGGACAGGGAGAAGAAAGTGGCACCACCCAATGCAAGATATTGTTATTTGTGTGTGTGTGTGTGTGTGTGTGTGTGTGTGTGTGTGTGTGAGAGAGAGAGAGAGAGAGAGAGAGAGAGAGAGAGAGAGAGAGAGATGTACATGCAGCGTATGCACATGTATGTGTGGACACAGGCCAGAGGATGACACGAGGTGTTTGTGCTACTCCATTACTCTTTACCTTATTTTTTTGAGGCAGGGTCTCTCACTGCATCCAGAGCTAGGCTGGTAACCACAAGCCCCAGTGACCCTCTCATCTCCATTCCCAAGACAGCACTGGGGTTCCATGGACCACAGTCATGCCTGCCTTTTACGTGGACACTGGGGATTTGAACTCAAGCCCTCATGAGTGTGCAGCAAATGCTCTTTAACCGTGAGGCGGTCTCCCAGACCCAGTCCTGAGATTTTTCTGTGCAATCTAGAAATGTCAGAGCCACACAGGTCACATGGCTCTATTTGGAGTTTGCCTGGAATATTGGCATTCATCCAGGTCTGTCAAGAATCCTGCCACTGACAGGGGGAAGAGCCAAAAGTTGGAAAATCCACTCTGCAGGTAAGACAGTGAGTCATTAGGATGTTCTAGGGGCTTTGTTTAATTCTAATAATTTATGTAATTATTATAGTTTATTTCTTTATTGGGGATCAGAGGACAATTTGTGGGAACTGGCTTTCTCCATCCACCATGTGGGTTCTGGGGTTCAAACTCACGTTGTCAGGCTTGGCTGAAAGCATCTTTACAGGCTCTGAGCCATCTCATTGGCCCTTCCACATGATTTAAGAACTAGTTGGGAACAAGCCTAAGCTAAGGCCGAGCTTTCATAATTAATAAAAAGTCTCCATGACATTATTTGGGAGCTGGCAGTCTAAAGAAAGACCCATTACAAGTGCCAGCCTTAGTGGCCCTCTGCTTTCTGTCATCCCAGATATGAGGAGTCTCAGCGCTCTGCTCCTGTCCCCCTGCCTCCAGGAACTCCATAGTTCCCGGCCACGATGGATTTCATCCTCTCAAACTCTGAACCAAAATAAATCCTCTGTCCCCATCATCTGCTTTGTGTGGGTATTTGATCACATCAATCAGAAAACAACTCATGACGGGGACAGACACACAGCCCATGAGATGAACGATCAAAGCTCTCACCAAACACTTCCCAAGAGGCTGCCCTGACAAATGCCCCCAACCCCAGCAGGACACTCACTTTGTCTGGGCCTGACACAGAGCATTGATGACCACAGACTTGCCCCCTCCTGTGGGCCCTACCACCATTGTGGTGTGGCGGGTCAGCATGGTCTCGAACATTTGGACCACTTTATCCACCTGTGGGACAGACACGGGCAGTTGCGTTAAACATGTCTTCTGAAAAAAAAATAATAATAATGGTTTATCAACGTGTAATTCAGGGCTGGTGAGCTGGCTTAGCCAGTAGAGGTGCTTGCCATCAGGCTTGACCACCTGAGCACGGGATAGGAGAGAACCAACTCCTATGTAGCTGAGGCTGGCCCTGAGCAACTGATCTTCCTGTCTCTGCCTCCTGAGTGCTGGAGGCGTGTGCCACTGTGCCCACCTCTGTTCCTTTTATGGCTAAATACTATTTTATTTCACCATGATGACGAGGTCACATGTATCTGTCTGTCAGCTGACAGACACTGTGGTTTCCACATTTGGGCCACTGTGAATATCCGACCATGGGAGCTCATGAGTGTGTTCCTGAGCAGGCATGTTCTCACTGCTCTTGGGCACCTGCAGCAGGATCACCAGGCTCTAGGATGCCTCTGGGTGCAGCTTGCCCAAGTGTGTTATTTTACATTCCTGACAGGAGTGTGAGTGTGTGTGTGTGTGTGTGTTTTCAATGACAGGGGGAGCAATTGTCTTCCTCAACTGAGTTCCATTTTACTTTTGAGATGGCTTCTCTGAACTTGGGGTTCACTGATGAGGCTAGACTGTCTGGTCAGCAAGTTTCACGCTCCGCTCTACCAGAGCTGGTTTGCCATGCCGCAGAGTCCAGATTTTTACACGGATTCTAGGCACCTGAACTCAAGTCTGCCTGCTTGTGAGGCAAGCACTTCGCCGACTGCTCCATG
Source organism: Peromyscus aztecus (assembly GCA_902168405.1). NCBI lineage: Eukaryota > Metazoa > Chordata > Mammalia > Rodentia > Cricetidae > Peromyscus > Peromyscus aztecus. The sequence goes on from CABHPQ010000182.1 coordinate 15,989, forward strand.
AGCCTGGTGCCGGCCTGTGTTACGTAGTGAGTTCCAGGCCTGGGTGAGTTCCAAAGCACCCTGCTCACCTGGACCGGCAGAAGCACGTAGCCACTCTCCTCCAGCACCTGCTCCACTGCATCGTTGAAATCCGGGTAGCGCACACGGGGGCAGTCCAGCCCAGGAAACAGGTCCGAGATGAGGCCCAGGAAGAGGGGGACGTCCTCAAACACGAACTTGGGCAGGTTCATGTCCCGCAGCGCCCGCATCAGGACCACATCCTGGAGGGACCAGAGGATGAGAGATTGCCAGAGAACCCAGCAAGCCCCTGGACACCCTCCTGCCCAGAACAGAGTGGAATGTTCTTATAAAATTTAATGTGTTGCCAGGCAGTGGTGGCGCACGCCTTTAATCCCAGCACTCGGGAGGCAGAGCCAGGTGGAGCTCTGTGAGTTCGAGGCCAGCCTGGTCTCCAAAGCAAGTTCCAGGAAAGGCACAAAGCTACACAGAGAAACCCTGTCTCAAAAAACCAAAAAAAAAAAAAATTAATGTGTCTAGTCACAAATTTGGTACATCTAACATAAATATGTAATGAGGGCTGGCAAGACAGATGGTGGCCTGTGCTTAATCCCTAGAACCTGCATGTTGGAAAGTGACAACTCACTCCCACAAATTATAACCTGACCTCCAAATGCACATGGTGCAGGCATACACACACACACTCTAATAAAGAAATGTAAAAAGCATAATATATGCCGGGCATTGTGGGGCATGTCTTTAGTCCCAGCACTTGTGAGGCAGAGGCAGGTGGATCTACGTGAGTTCTCTGGTCTACAGAGCAAGGCAGGGCTATACAAAGAACGCATGTCTCAACCCCCCCCCGAAAAAATAATATATAACAAAACATATTATATGTCATAGATTTATACATTATATGTTATAGATTTATATATTTTAAAGAAAATTAGGGGACTGTAATAGGGATTGAACCTAGGCAAATGCCTACTACTGAGGTGAGGTGCATCCCCAGTTAAAATTTAAAAAAAATTTAGAACTCTGGCCAGGTGTGGTAGTGCACACCTTTAATCTCAGTACTCAGGAGCAGAGTCAATGGATTTCTGTGAAGTGGATGTAAGACTTGTCTGTGTAGCAAATTCAAGGTTAGTCACAGCTGCATAATGAGAACCTGTCTCAAAATTTTTTTTAATTCAGTATGATTTAATATAGATACAAAATATTATAAAGTATAAGCCAGTTTCATAGAATATGTTTATGACATTGAAATATGAAAGTTTATATAAAATACCAAAGATATCTCTGGAATTTGCATTTCTTTTTTTCCAAAGTTTTATAGAAAATAAACTATAATGAAACCTATAAAAATGGAATGTAAAGCCGGGCAATGGTGGCCTATGCCTTTAATCCCAGCACTCAGGAGGCAGAGGCAGACGGATCTCTGAGTTCAAGGCCGGCTTGGTCTATAGAGTGAGTTCCAGGACAGTCAAGACTACAAAGAGAAACCTTGTCTTGAAAAACAAAAATGGGATGTAAGATGTCCAAGTTTTATATCAAAACAAAAATTAAATATCCAACATGTACATTATCACTGGTGGAAAACTGTGTAAGAATGTCGCCCTCAGAATGCCAGCAATGGCTCTGACTGTGGAGTAAACACCACATCAAAGCAATGTGACTTGTTTCTCTCACTTTCACCGCGAAGAGGAAGTAAGTGGGGGGGGGGGAACGGCGCAGATCTGATCAGGGCCCATGTGTGCCCCCGTGAGATATCTCACTGAAGATGTATGATCAGTGGGTAGGGCAATGGCTCAGTGGTTAAGAGTACTGACTGTTCTTTCAGAGGACCCAGGTTCAGTTCCCAGCACCCACATGTCAGCTCACAACCATCTATAACCCCAGGGCCTCCAAGAGGGCCAGACATGCATGTGGTAGGTACACAGACATACATGCAGACATAATACCCACACGCATAAGATACATAAAATTAAGTTTTAAAAATATACCATCAGTACTCGCTAATTGAAGAGGAACTCACATTTCCACTTCAACAGGCTACTCGCGCCCCTCTGCCTCCCCGCCACCCTAAGATGATGGACTGACAGTCGCTCCTGAAGGGCCCTGAATATTGGTACCGCCACGGGGGCTCTGAACTTGATCTTAAGGGAACAAGTCTCCGTAGACAGCATCACTGGGAGGAGGCCAAAGCAAAGCCAGACAGCTGATGGAGGGACAGCTAAGGCCTAAGCTTCCGGGTACCCCACGTCTTCTGCCCTGCCTTCCGCGCCATGCGTGGAAACTGCACGGAACCACGCACCACCACAGGCGCTGAGCGGCCTACCTCCTGCAGGTCTGCGGAGCCTCGCTTCAGCTCGCCGGCCATGACCAGCACAGACTTCAGGGCCCGGAGCCCAAAGTCATAATGGTGCTGCTTGGAGAGCTGCTCCCGGGCCAGCTTATACAGAACTGTCATCTTCTTGGCCAGAGTCTTTGACAGAAGACGGCGCGGAAACAAGAATGTAAGAGAGTAAGTGACAGAAAGCCAACAGAGTGTCACCGCAAACACTAAGGGACATGCGTATCTCGGGGACACTGAGCCACAGCTCTGCAGAGCTGGGCTTCAGCGTTTAAAAAACACCAGGGTGTGGCTTCTTTCCTAATGATGGCACCATGGGAGACTTATTCAAAGAACACCCATGCTAGCTAGCCAGGAGGGGGTGACACATGCGAGGTGTGTTCAGACAGGAGGATCAGGTAGTTCAAGGTCATCCTCGGCTACACGGAGAGTTTGAGGCTAGCCTGGACTACATGAGACCCTGTCTGGAACACACAAACGTGTTTCCCAAAATCTGACAGCTGCTGTACAAAGCTGGGATTGTAACTGCTTTCAGTGATGGCAGATCCCAGCAAGTGGTCACAGTCCACTCACACAGACGCTCCCAGCTTACAGTGACCTCAACGTATCACACAGGTGCCCCTGCCCAGCCACTGTTCCTTTTGTTGGTTTGTTTGATGCTGGGGGAGGAACCCAAGACCACTGAGCTATGTCCCTAGCCCTTTACTTCATTTTATTTTGAGATTTGAGTTTGGCTTTGAGTTTATAATCTTCCCACCTCAGTCTCCTAAGAAGCACGGATTAGAGATCAAGATGAGCCACCGTGCCCAGTCTGTTCCACTTTCTGATGACAACTTAGACTCCTGGGCCACACCAGTCAAGCCCACTGGTCCCCAAGCCGTGCATGGGAATTTGTATGAAAACAGACATAACATCTCATCCTGAAAACCCAGGTCCTGGCAGCTTGGGGTGGGATGGAGAGAATGCAATGGGAACCTTGAAGAGCATCCAGTGCAGGGCTAGAGAGATGGCTCAGTGGCTAAGAGCACATATTGCTTTTATAGAGGGCTCAGCCCAGCACTCATGTTGGATGGTTCACAGCCAGCCAAATGTTAACTCCAGTTCCAGGGGAACAGATGTCCTCTTCTGGCCTCTGTGGGAACTGCACCCATGTGCATATACACAAACTCATTATTGCAAAATAAAAACAATTTTTTTAAAAGAGCATGCATTGCAGAAAATGGTTGGGGTGTGGCTCAGTGGTGGACAACATGCCTCAGTTGCATGAGGTGCTGGGTTCCATCTTCAGCATCAAACAAAAAAAGAAAAAGAGTGTGTGTGTGTGTGTGTGTGTGTTGCATGCAAGCATGTGGGTGAATGTCCCCATGGGTTCACGTGCATACAAAGCCAGGGGAAGAATTAGGTGTCTCCCTCTATCATCTGTCACTGTGTGTCTTGACACGGGATCTCACTGAACCACACACTCACTATTTTGACTAGGCTGGCTGACCAGGGAGCTATTGGGATCTACTGGTTTCCTCTTTCCAATGCTGGGGTTACAGGCATTGTGCAGCCGTGCCCAGCTGTTTACGTGGGTGCTGGGGATTCAAACTCAGGTCCCCATGACTGCCAAGTAAGCCCTTTCACCCTGTGAGCCTTAGTCCGTACCTTATACTTTGAGAGAAGGTCTCTTCCCTGAACCTGGAGTTGATGGGTGAAGCTGGCTGGTCAGCAAGCGCCAGGGATCTGCCAGTTTCCACCACCCCAGTACATCAACTGCAGATGTGCACCACCACATCTGGCTTTTATGTGGGTCTGAGGACTCACCTTGGCCCCCAGGAAGCCCTCGGAGAAGAGCATGATCTCACAGATCTGCTGCAGGTCCGGTACAATGACGACCACAGGCCTGAACAGCGCCTTTACAGATTCGGGCAGCTCCGTCCGGCCTGCATAGCCCGGGTTCATGGTGATAAAGATGCCCATCCGAGAGTCAAGGGAGATCTCCTGCCCTTCGAACTGGGTGACAGGAGAGGAAAGGGGGGAGGGGTGATGTAGCCAACAGTTCACCCAGAGAGAGGAGGCTGGAGCCAGAGGGACATGCCCAAGGGAGATGGTGATGTGGGCAATATGGGCTCTCTGGATTGGCACAGAATCCAAGACATCTCTGGGAAGCCAGGTGTGGTGTCCAGTCAGGTGTGGTGTCCAGTCAGGTGTGGTGTCTGATCAGGTGTGGTGTCCGGTCAGGTGTGATGTCCAGTCAGGTGTGATGTCCAATCAGGTGTGTGCCTGGTGAGGTGTGGCGAGGTGTGGTCAGGTATGGTCAGGTGTGGTACCTAGTCAGGTGTGGTCAGGTGTGGTCAGATGTGGTGACTAGCCAAGTATGGTGTCTGGTGAGGTATGGTCAAATGTGGTATCTGGCCAGGTTTAATGTCTGTCGGGGCATATAGTATCTGGTGAGGTGTAGAGTCTGGTGAAATGTCATGTCTAGCCAGGTTTGGTCAGGTTTGGTGTCTGGTCAGGTGTGGTAGGCAATCCTCATTGTCAAGTACAGTGTCTTTGGAATTACTTAGGTATACCTCTGGGTGCTTTCATAAGAATTAACCGACAGAGGAAGACCTACCCTGAATGTGAGGGGTACCACAAGATAAGGGGTCTGGATAAAATTAAAGGGGGGGGCGAGGAGAGAAAGCTAGGCAACACGGGCATGTCCCTCTCTCTGCTTTGGGGCCACAGTGATGGGAGCTACCCTGCCCTGCTCTCCCCACCACGAGGGACCAAGCCTTCCGAACCAATGATCCAAAACCACGGCTCCCCTTATACTGTCGAGGGTCTGGTCACAGCGGCACAAGAGTAACTAACGCAGCGGGTCTGAAAACGGCCCCTACCCAAGATGCCACCACAGACGTGGCAGCTAGTGCCCACCCTGGGACGGGCTGCGGGTGCCTGCCCGCCTCCCCTCACCTGGAACGTGGTCAGCTGGTGGATCAGCGCATTACGGATGGTCTGGATCTGAGAGGAGATGACGGAGAGCACAGAAGCGTCGATCCGGTTGAACTCATCGAAGCAGCCCCATGCGCCGCACTGGGCAAGGCCAGAGAAGATCTTCCCGACAGCCTGGGGATGCCGTCAGAACCATCAGGGCCCGCTCCCCCTGGAAATGGGAGGCCTGCCCCTTCTAAATCAAACAACTGGCTGAGTGGCTGGGTGGAGGGCGGGCCAGGCACAGCACTCACAGAATTTTCTGGCAATATTCCAAGGCCCTTGGTAGGCCAGCTCCCACTCAGGGCTGGACAATCAAGACTGTGTGTTTGGGGGCTGGAGAGATGGCTCAGAGGTTAAGAGCACTGGCTGCTCTTCCAGAGGTCCTGAGTTCAATTCCCAACAACCACATGGTGGCTCACAACCATCTATAATGAGATCTGGTGCCCTCTCTGGCATGCAGGCAAAACACTATATACATAATAAATAAATAAATATTAAAAAAAGACTGTGTGTTTGCCCCCATGGTACTGGACTAGGCCCTCTGGATAAGCGAGACAACTGTTCAGCTTGAACTGTATAGGGGGCCCCCAGGCAGTGGGACTGGGACCTGTCCCTAGTGCATGAGCCAGCTTTTTGGAGCCTAGTTCCTATGGTGATATGCTTTGCCCAGCCTTGGTGCAGGGAGGAGGGGCTTGGACTTGCCTCAACTGAATGTTCCAGGCTCTGCTGACTCCCCAGGAGGTAGGACTGGGGGGTGGGTTGGGTGGTGAAGGCTGGGGGGCAGGAGGAGGGAGGACATTGGTATGGTATGTAAAATGAATTGAAAATCTCTTAATAAAAATAAATAAATAAAAGACTGTATTTGTATAAACTCCAGATGACCAGCTGCTAAAATGCTGGAGGATCTAGTCACAGTGGGTTCATGGTCCCAAGTGTCCTTACTGAACCAAAGCTGAACAGTGGCACCCTCTAGAACTGGGCATACAGGATTGGAGTTAGCCGCTGTCCTCACCCCTCCCTATTGGCCCTCATTCATTCATGCTCTCTCCCTGATCCCAGCAGCCTATGAATTCAGGACTCTTGCCCCATAGCTGATTGTATTGTAACATCTTCCCAGCTATCACATCTCATTTCAGAAGACAGGTGACACACTTCCCAACCATGTCCACACCAGATGCTCTCTGCAGAGGAATCGGGGACTGGAAGTGACGGGTGAGGCCTTACTTTGTAATCCATGCCTTCGCCACAATTGGTGACAACGCACAGCAGGCCCAGGGCCTTGGCGAGGTCCTTGGTGGTCTCTGTCTTGCCGGTTCCCGCTGGGCCAGCCGGGGCACCTCCCAGATACATGGACAGTGCCTGTGAGCAGCCAAATGCAAAACATACTTGATGTTCTGGCTCGGAGAAAGGGTACCACTACCAGGTTCACCTCTGGGACACATGCACGGGCATGGTGACGCTCAACTCCACGTGTCCGCCTGGCTGTGCCGGGAGCTGTCCGTGTTGCTGGCTAAACGTTGTTTCGGGGTGTGTCTGTGAGAGTATCTCAGAGCCTGGCACTTTATGGTGTGCCAAGGTCATCCCAGGGTAGGCAATATCATCTTACCCGCCCCCACCCCCACCCCACCAAGAACTGAATGAGACCGAAGGAAGGGAAAAAACTGTCTCCTCTTGAGCTCCGATAGTAATCTTGAACTCTGACATTCCTCAGGGATTCAGACCCAAATGAGAGTGGGTAGCTCAGGTCCTCAGTCCCATCTCTCCTGCTGGCCAGCAGTCCGCTAAGACACTAACTTGCCTCTGTGATCACGGTCACAAAATGCTTAGGTCTCCCATGGATCCTGTCCCTTTGGACCCCCCACTCAAGCTATACATTCACGTTTTGAAACAGGGTTTCACGTAGCCCAGGCTGGCCAAAAACTTGCCATGTAGCTGGGGATGGCTTTGAACTCCTGATCCTCCTGCCTCCACCTCTGAGCATTAGGATCATAAGCATGCCTAGTTTTTCTTTTTAGGAAAACAAAGGGCTTCCTGGCTCCCAGTCCAGTGGGTGCCATGGGCTTCAGGCTTCCATTCTCTTGTGTACCCCCAGGTACAGCCAGGTGATGTAGAGACCAGTGCAGGAGTGAGCTGCCCGTGGCACAGATTTGAGTCTCAGCTGTGAGCTGAGCGAAGGGACCCATCACAGGTGGGCGCTTCATGCAGACTTTGGTACAGCCCAACGGCTGAGCACTTGCTTAGTTAGCATGTACAAGACCCTAGGTTCTATTCCTAGTCACACAAGCAAAAGAATCTGCCTCGTGATGGACAGGTAACACACCGGCCCCATCCTGAGGGGAGGCATGGCCTTCTCCTTCGCTCGCCTTCTTAACAGTCCAATACAGTTTAGTCTTATACATCTTACACATTTCTGCAATTTTCTATTATCCTCTGACTCCACCCCTACCACACAGGGACCACTGCGCAGGGGTCTAAGCTACAGGGGGGAACCAGCATCCCAGGGAAGATGCTCACAGGCTTTTCAACCCCAGCAGTGACAATCAGACTCCAAATGGAAGACGTTTCCTAGAGCTCAGAGCCAAGACTCCATCTAGGTCAACCAAAGAGCTATGTCTCAGGGAGCGGGGGGAACACGTCACCTGCGTGAGCGTCAGGTAGATGCGGTCTGTAAGAGGTGTGATGACCAGCCTCCCGTTCAGGCCCATGTACTCATAGCCGTAGCCGAAGGTCCCCGTACACTGGCGGATGTTGAGCTCATCCGGCTCACGGTCCCAGTAAAAGCGCAGCTGGCTTTCCCACTCAAATTCCCGGGCCTCGAGGATGCTGGGTAGGAAGGGGAAGAGAAAGAAGGGGTCATAGCTGGTCAGATCACAGAAGGACAGAACAGTAAAGCATCCCAGGATCCCGGGGAGGTAACCACCTGCCCCGGATGAAGGAATCCACAATGTCCCGGGCATGGACATCAATGATAAGGACGGTGTTGTACTTCTTCCTGTCATTTTTGGTCAGCTCCATGGTGATCCGTGTGACCAGGTCATCAATCTGCCCGTGCATCTTCTTGCCGTAGTTCTTCATTGCCTGCTTGTCCCCTTTCTTGACTTTGTTGAAGACATCCTCCACTTCCCACGTCCACCACACCTGGCTGGCGGCCAGCACCACCATGCCTTGGTACAGGAGCATCCAGTCCACCCTACAGGGGAAGCTCGCCTGTTAGAGGCTTGGAGACTGGGCCCAGCTAGAGGCTGGGCTGGAAGCCGGCTACACTTTCCAAGAGCTTGTGTGTCTGACCTGGAACAGGAGGTGTGAAGGCCAGGAAAGCACCAGGGCTGCACCATGAAATCCCAGGACAGTGATCCCCTCCCTCAACCTCATAGGCTCCTTGACTACATAGCAACATGCCCATCATAGGACCAGGGGCGTGACTCAGCAAGAGTCCTGGTGGAGAATCCACCACCAAGGGGCTGGAGGTGTAGCTACATAGTAAGGCACCTGCCTGCTGGGATTCTGTTTGTCTCACAAAGTGACAAAAATTGGCCGGGCAGTGGTGGTGTAAGCCTTTAATCCCAGCACGCAGGAGACAGAGGCAGGCGGATCTCTGTGAGTTTGAGGCCAGCCTTGTCTACAGAGCGAGATCCAGGACAGGCACCAAAACCACAAAGAAAAACCCTGTCTCAAAAAACACAAAAAAAAAAAAAAACAAAAAAAAAAACAACAACAAAGTAACAGAAATCTACAAAGGGTCCTAGCAGGGCTGCTCCTGACTGCTAAGGGCCACCTTCACAGTGAGGCCTGCTCAGAAGTCCAAAAGGCTAGGGCTAGCCCAGCTCCTGGCACAGGCCCCCAGTGTCTGGTGCCCAGGTACGGAGTGGGCACTGAGAGTTTATATTCAGTCACTCATCCCTGCTGGGAATGGAGCCCTCAGCCTCATGCATGCAAAACAAACATTCTACCACTGGGAGGTTCTAAGCAAATGTTCTTCCATTGAGCCACACCGCAGCCCCTTAACTGGGGGATTCTAGGCAGGGGCTCTACCACTGAGCCACACCCCAGCCCCTCACTGGGGGATTCTAGGCAGGTGCTCTACCACTGAGCCACACTCCCAGCCCAAGTTGAATTTGTAACAAACTCCCACAAGTTCCCAACCTGATGCCTTGCTCACTTAGGAAGTACTATCCAGAACCATCATTTGAAACAGCTTTCGTCAGCTGGGTTGCCATGGTGGGGAAAGCCGCACTGCCATGTCACCCTGCCTGCCTTTCACGCCTATCACCTCCTGCACCGAGCAGCAGGATGGAGCCGCTCACCCTCACACACCCTCTCACAGGCCCACATCACCTGCTTCTGTCCTCACAGTATCTGAAGATGGCCTCCTTGGTGATGAGTCTGTTGGTCCTTCTCATTTCGTTCAGCACGGCCGTCATCCAGTCCTCCACACGGCCCTCGGCCCGGATGATCTTTCGGAAGTTCATGACTTCTCCCTCCGCCGAGATCATGGCCGACACTAGCTTCTCCCCGCTGTCCCCGTCGTGGAAGCGCAGCATGGCTATGTTGTCGTACATCTGCAAGACGGCAGGAGACGCAGGTTGGGGTGCTCGCCGGACGGCCACCCGCCATTGTGGCCCTAACACTCTCAGGGCCGCCCTAGACAGATGTCCGTGCACCGGTGCCGAGTTTATCCGTCGGGATGACAGACGACTTCGTCAGCACGGTGCACACAAAGATGGGTTTTCGGAGGCGTCGTGGAGAGCTCGTGTAAACATGGGGACAACGTGGTCCGGACACACGCGGCGGAGTGAGGAGCCGAACCTGGGGTGGAACTGAGGGCTTAGAGACACGAGGTGCGACCAGGTAACTCAGGGTCACTTGTCCTGCTTCCTGAAGCCGGAATGGAAACAGCTTTAAAAGGTGAAGCTGGGAACAAACCGCAGCTGACAGGGGCCACATGTCACTGTCGCAAACGCTGGCGGTGGCATCTGCGGCTGTTAATGGAGCAAAAGAAAATTCCAGAACCTGAGTCCTTTCTCCCCCCCCCCCATGGAATAGCACAGATGCTGTGGATCAGGAAGGGAGGAGGGGAGGAGTGGCCAGTTGTAAAGAGGAAAACGGGGAGGGCTCCCAAGAGATGTGGTAGGGAAGGTGGGGGGAGTTCTGGCATCCATTCTCTACAGCGGCCTGTTTGGAAATGGGGAATTAGCCGGGCATAGGGGGCAACTGGGAGGCTGAGGCAGGAAGACGGCCAGTACAGGCTAGCCTGGGCTAAATAACTCTGAAAAGAAGAAAGGGGAGGACAAGGGGAAGGAGGGGAAAGGGAGAGGGAAAGAGCCTACCTCTTGAGAAGGGAAACATTTCATTAAAAAAAAAAAAGAAGAAGAAGAAGAATGTTTTAACTGAACTTGGCTGTTGGCCCTGACGCTAAGCCCTGACGACCCTTGATCATAAGCTCTGACATCAGGCATATGCCCTGAACTTGACCATTTGCCCTGACCTGCCCCCTGGACCCCGACTCTCACCACGGGCCCTGACCTGCTCCCTGGGCCCCGATCTCACCACGGGCCCTGACCTGCCCCCTGGGCCCTGACCTGCCCCCTGGGCCCTGGCCCTGAAGCCCTAACCTTGATCATGTGCTCCTGCACACACAGTGGGTCGCTGTTGCCCAAGATGCTGAGCAGCTCGTCGTCTGAGATGAAGAAGAACCTGGGGAAGGCGTTCCTCTTGGAGTCCAGGTAGTCGTTCAGGCTCTTCTGGCACTTCTCCAGACCCTCGCTGATGCCCTGCAGGTCATTGAGGCGGTTCGGGGCCTCACAGCATCGCTTGATCACCGGGTCTTTCAAAGTCTCCCCCATGATCTGGAGAAGGTCAGGAAGACAGCGGAGTCTCACTCAAGGTGGCAGAAATGCCGTCCCCACAGCTCCCAGAAGGCACAGGCCAGGACACAAAAGCCATGGCAGGCCGGCCGGCAGGCAGGCCACAGTCCCAGGCAGTGCACCCAGGCAGCAGCTGATTCTTATTTCTGCTCTGTCTCTGGTCTTCCCATTAAGAGGCCGACTGCTCAAGTAGGGATTGTGTGTGGTCATGCAGTACCCCACCCTGCTGCAACAGTGCTGCACACAGTAGGCGCTCAACCAATGCCTAAGAAAGGAGTGGAGCGGGACCTGGTGGCACACGCCTTTAATCCCAGCACTCAGGAGGCAGAGGCAGGCGGATCTCTGTGAGTTCGAGGCCAGCCTGGTCTACAGAGTGAGTTCCAGGACAGCCAGGGCTACACAGAGAAACCCTGTCTCAGAAAACCAAAGGAAGGAAGGAAGGAAGGAAGGAAGGAAGGAAGGAAGGAAGGAAGGAAGGAAGGAAGGAAGGAAGGAAGGAAGGAAGGAAGGAAGGAAGGAAGGAAGGAAGGAAGGAAAAGAGACAGCAACTTAGTTGTGACCCATTCATACACACGAAATATTCACTATGATGGTTCTTTCTTGCCAAAAGGAAAGGGTAAGGGTAGGAGGGAGAATAAAAAGAAATTGTCCAACAGTAGAGGAACAGGCAAAGATCTTAGCTGTTTATTGACTGACAGGCATCGAAGAAGGCTGGCAAGATGGCTCAGCCTGCAAAGGCTTACCACCCAGCCTGAGGAGCTGAGTTCAATCCCCAGGCCCCACATGATGGAACTGGAGAGAACTGACTCCCACACATTTTCTTCTCCCTTCACATGGCCTGTGGCGTGTGTGGTGTGGGTGGGTAGGTGGATGTGGGCACACATGCGTCCACACGTGCGCGCGCACGCGCACACACACACACACACACACACACACACACACAAAATTTAATTTTAAAAATGTAAAGAAGTATGTCAGTGATATGAACTGAAAAGAGATGGTTATTCTGGTAGAAGTGGTCCTGTTGTAGCCTGCCTGTGGATTTGCCTACATGTTTATGTAGGATAAAAATTCTAAAGAGACACATGGTCAACTGTTACATAGATCAATAAGCAGAACATTTTGCTGAGTAAAATCATAGATAAGGACCAAGAGCTTCAGAAACTGCCCCGTGCAGGGACCAGCCCACACAGACGTAACAGCATCTGGTGACCCTGCACACACTGTCCACTCCCACACTGGTCACTTACCCTCTTAAATATCCTGTCGATGTTGTCAAACTTCTTGGCCTCCTCTGGCAGCTGGGACCGTATGTCCCCACCGATGAAGATGCTCTCCAGGTACATCCACTTCCTCTGAACTAGCATCCAGATCTGAAAATGCACCATGTCACTGTCACAGGGTGACAAGGCACCCCGGAGACACAGCCAAAATCCCCCCCAAACCACAACGCATCCAAGTCAATGCAGGGGTTGTCAGGTCAAGTAGCACCGTGTGCAGAGACATGGCCACCATCCTCCCTGCCCCAAGTGCCCATTCCTCCTGAATATTCACTTTTGCTTTCTGGAGTTTTGGTTAACTGTGGTCAACAGGAGTCCAAAAATACAGTAGTTCAGCAGGTGTGCAGAGAGAGAGCATGTTCACGCAGCTCTGAGACGCTGCCGTCTCAAGTGCTCTCCGTGTTAATAGTCACTGTGGCTGGCCTCTAGGCAGGCTGGATTTGTAAATTAGACTTCGCCACAGGTATATGTGTACTGGGAAAGAGTCACACCAAGTTCGGTACTATCGGGGTTCTGGGCATTGTCAGGACCTCTCGGGACAGATCCCTGGAGAGCTGGGGGTTACCATGCAGGAATGCAGCATTTTAGAGGACACAGCTCTATTCAAAAGCAAAATAACACTTCCCATACAGTCCTGGGTGGAAACGATGTGTCTAGTTACGTGCAGGATTGGGAGGCCTGTGACCCACAATGATCGATGCAGAAGCCCGTGTTCACAAGAAGCTACACGCCACCTACTCAGCCATTCTGTTTCCAGATATGTCCCCCAAGAAGGGACAATAGAGACTCAGACACAGCGTATTCAGGAACTCTCCTGGTGGCGTTTCTGTAACACCCAGGAGGTAGGAGCAACACAGATAGCCATCAGGTGATGACCGGGTGAACCAGAGGTGGTATCGCCATGAACGGAATATTATTTAACCATGAAAAGGAGAGAAGCGAGGACAGATGCTACCGTGTGGAGCAGCCTTACGTGTGATTTCACACACACGAAACGTACGGAGTAGACTGATTTAGGGAAATAGAAAGCAGATGTGTGGTTACCGGGGACCGGGGAAGTGGAAGCTGGGAAGAGATCGCTTGGGAGTTTTCTTTTATGGTGTCGAGAAAACATTGGGACCAAATGGAGGCAGAGTTTGTACAACACAAATGCTCTAAAGACCCCACACATACACACACCTGCGTGTGCATGATAAAATGGTTAATTTGGTTGGTGAGGTGGCTCAGTCCAGAAACTTCCCACCGCTCAAGCACAAAGATGTGTGTTGATCCTCATCCCGCTCCCCGCCCCCCCCCCCATACCCACGTAAAAGCCAGGCATGGCAGGATGCTTCTGGAACCCCAACACTGAGAGGGTGGAGACAGGGGGACACCTGGAGCTCACTGGCCAGCCAGGCCAGCCAACCAGCAAACTCCAGGTTCAATGAGAGACCTTGTCTCAAAAAACAAGGTGAAGCCAGGCTCGGGAGCACATGACTTTAGTCCCAGCACCCAGGAGTCAGAGGCAGGTGAATCTCTGGGTTCTAGGCTAGCCTGGTCTACAGAACAAGTTCTAGAACAGCCAGAGCTATGTAGAGAGACTTTGTCTATAGATAGATAGATAGATAGATAGATAGATAGATAGATAGATAGATAGATAGATAGATAG